>OMLF01040081.1:1361-12230 GCA_900302615.1 Holocentrus rufus | reverse complement strand
TGCATGCATTTGTACGCGTATATGAGAAATCCTGAGGAAGTAAAGTTTTGAGTGTAAAGAGGACTGTGGCTGCTCCTCTCGCTCTGCTCCCAGGGCTGCTGGACACCTTGGCCAACCATAACCTTTCCCTGGGTTCCCTCTGTGACTCAGATCAAGGTTAAGGGGGTCCTGAAAGCCACTCCATGTGCTTGTGTACACACACACACACACACACACACACACACACACTCACACACACAGTCATGGCCATAAGAAGACAGGGGAACATAGTAGACCATCTCACAATCTCATTATTGTGATCATCATTGTGACAAGTGCGCACGCACACTCACACACATGCACACACACACACACACACACACACACACACACACACACACACACACACACACACACACACACACACACAAAAGAAGCTACCATGTCGTTTCCAGCTAGTTGGATTTTCCAACAAAAGCAAACAACACTGTTACTGTAAAGTGTGTGTGTGTGTGTGTGTGTGTCTGCGTGTGTATGCATGAGTGTCTGTGTGTGTGTGAGTCTGTGTGTGTGTTTAAGTGAGTGATGTGCTGTAGGTCAATATGGCCAACACATGGGGTCTGAAAAAAAAAGTTTCTGCTTTGGAGGGCAACAACAAGATACAAGCATTCATGGTATTTGTAAGTGTCAGCATGTGTGTGTGCGTGCGTGTGTGTGTGCGTGTGTCCTTGCATACAGGCATGCTCGGTTGTGCATGCAAACCAACCACCCATGAGGCGACCAAAAGGTTAAACTTCCAACGTTTGCATCGCATTCAGGCCAACATGTCGCTCCTGTGTGTTTTGGCTTCGTCTCTTATAGAATTTAAAGGTGCATTACGCAAAACTGCTGAGGGTCAACTGAAGAGAGGACCCTTTACATTCAACAGACAATAATATACCAATGAGAAAATCTGATGATGAGAACCATGTAGACTCAACCATCAAATTATGAGTTTATTCCCTTTTTTTGTCGGTTGAGTCTAAAGGGTCCTCACTTCAAAAGGCCCTTGGCGAGTTTGCATAATGCACCTTGAATTTGATACTCTGCAACATTTCTTTTTTAAAAGTGAATCACACTCATCACAGTTTGCTATAATACAACAGTGTTATATCAACCTATATAAAAGTCAAATATAGAGATATATATAGATATATAGAGAGATGATAAAATTTATTTGAACTTCCTTCTATTCCTTTTTTTATTTTTATTTTAGGATAGACAAACAGACAAGTCATTTTCCTCCACTAAGGGGTTGAATTCATCAGCACTTTCCAGCCTGCCTGCTGAGTCACTGTTAGATAAACAGTATTGATTTGGACTGATGGCACTGAGCTCATTTCCTTGATCCTCCCAGCTAATCTAGACTTCAGGAGGAAGTGCATGATGTGGTGAAGGATATTATTTTCCAATCATTTTGCTGTGTAAAGATAAGGACCTCACACAGAGGACAGCTTTATGGAATGATGTGCGACACATCCTCCGGCAGCGCTTAAACGGTCTGTTTGCTTTGTAATTTCTTCTTGAGCTCTTCAGCATGTCTAAGAGGGGAGACATGGAGGGGATTCAAAGCAGGGAGGACCGCACAAGGAAACAGTGTTTCTGTCTCTGATTTGGAGGAGGGAGAGAAAGGTGATTGGGAAAGAAAACGAATCCTCCTATAAAACTTATTTACTGTTCTGGATACAAACCGATCCATGTTCTCCTCCCATCCTCCGACAGTAAATACTCCAGTGTAAACCTACTCTCTCTGGAAGATAACTGCTCCCTCCGGCACCTTCCCTTGGCATGAGGTTAAAGGTAGAACTTATAGTTTCAACAACTTAAAAGTGGAAAAAACTTCTATCGGCTATGGGTCCAATAAAATTTTACGGATAAAGCCTCCCAGCAGGAAAATTATCTCCTCAGAAGTAGACATGAATCGTTTCTCAGTAGTTGTTCTGCCCCTCCACAATGTGAAAAAGACTCTCGCTGTACTTTGGCTCAAATGATTCTGGTCTCCAAGTTTATGACGGGAAATTGCATATTACTTTTGAAGTGGATATGTTTTCTCAACTAACCCATGCCAAGTCATGTTTAGCAATGCAATGATTTAAATATTCAGTGTTGTGGAACTACTAAGTGCAGGAAAAACAGGAAAAACACAAATCTCAGATGTAATCCCTCAGGTTTTTGTGCTGGTGTGTCTGCAAGCATATGTTATGAATATTGCACAGGTGTGATATGATTACATACACACGCAGAGTGCCAAGATGCATACTTTCTCACACGAACTTCTTAAAGGGCTAAGCATAAATATAAAAATAAGACACCTTCAGAGTTTTTGTAAGGTTTATTTTTTCACTTTGATGGAGCGAGGCTAATGACTCCTTTAGACTTCAAGTCTTTATGCTAAGCTAACACAACATGCTAACCATAGGAACCAAACCATTGGACGTACAGAGGTGAAAATCTTGTCTCAGTCTGGGTAAGTCGGAAAAAGGGTATTTTTGCCCAAAACATTGGAGTATTCCTTTAAGACTACATGTCCCACAACCCCCATTGCATCCCCCTCTGCCTCCTTGGTGTTGTTTGTTATGAACAGCAAGAAGAAGTGGCAATAATGGCCCTTGATAACATCCTATGTGTATTCTAACAAAAAGCTGAAACTTTACAGTTAGTGCCACTTAATTAAGGTTGTGTATTACTTGCAGGGTAAAAGCATTTTTGTGCTGTAAAACAATCTGCCTTTATGCTGTAAAGCAACACAGCAGATTCCCCACCAAATCCAACTTGGTGTCACACAGTGTAAAATGCAGTGTAGAGGCCAGTTTGTTTATCCGATGATGGTAATTATACTATTGTCTCAAAATGAATGCGATAATGATTTATTTTTGCATCTTTAAGACAAAACTCCCAGCAGTAACTGCCTCAAGAATCCACCAAATTCTTGTTCTCCTCTCCAAATATGTGATGCTGCCTCTATGCCTGCATTTCCATTCCAAAAATTCCTCCCTCTCTCTCTCTCTGTGTGTGTGTACTGCTCTCTCTCTCTGTTTCCCTCTCTGTGGATATGTGAGCTTGTGTGTGCGTATCTGTGTGTCTGCATATCAGCCAGTCCAGTGTGATCAGCTGTCAAAATGATGGATATGCTGTAGTTTGAATGCAACACCACACTGGTTGTAACCTTTTACTTGGATCATATTATGAATATCTTTTGTTATTTTTGTGTCCCATATTTAAATGCTGTTTTGGTTTTTTGTTTTTAACCCTTGATATATGACAAAGCTCAAATTTAGTAAAAGTAAAAGTTATTGAATAGTGGCCAAAAATATCACTATGGGCACTGAAGTTGCTATCAGCATCAGTATCTGCCTTCATACTGGTTGAACCATAGTCTATGCACATAGAGCTATACATTATGTTTATGTATCTGTGTGAACATGAATGTGTGTGTGTGTGTGTGTGTTTCCTGCCTCCCTCCTGTCCTGACATCCTCCTGACAGCATAATGAAGCGTCCCTGGATCAAATCGGGGTCAAAAACTTTGGCCGGCCTCTGCTTAAGTTTTCTCGGAGTGTCGGGTCGGGTGAAGGAAGTGTCAGCACTTTTACTAGTGCCTCTTCGGCGGGCTCCAGAGAAAGCAGGCCTTCTCGATCAATCACAGATACAAAAACCTGAATGCTCTCCAAATGCTAATTGGAGCCAGCTCTGCTCGGGCCTCGCCTGAAGGAGGACCGATTCCTCAGAGTCTGTAAAAGGAATGTTTGGACAAAGGGAAGACATTATTTGAATATAAAGAAGAGGAACATCGTGATGTAACCCAGAAAGAATTATCTACAGAAAAAAAGGCCCAGTTTGATAATGCATTAGCTGTTTTTGCAAAGTGGACTTTCAGTGGAAATCCATCATCCTGATAAATATGCTGCATTAAATGGTTGGATATGAATACTTTGAGCTCCTATGAAGCTAGAAGGCTTAGACCCCAAATAGCCTAAATACCATTTAAGATTTTCCCAAATAAGACGGGCCTGATTCCATTCCAAGGACAATCTGGACCCTTCTGCGTGCATCTGTATGTGTGTGTGTGCTTGTGCGATTGTGTTGTGTAAGTGGGTGGTTGCGTGTGCGTGCGTGTTTGTGTGTTTCAGGCAATGACATTATAAACATCCCATAATTATCTCTTGATTACCGTGGGGACCCCTGACTCCTACAAACCCGCAGCTGTTCAACTGGAGGGGCTGTCACAGTCATAATCTCCTCCCCATGGAAATCATTATCTGTGTTGAAACGGATTTATTCACCCCAAACTGCTCTTGTTTGTGACATTTCCCTGCGAACCAATTGCTGCGCCCAAAGTCGTCTCGAGAATTTAACCCACGAATCTTCAGCAACGTTGTCAGAGTGCCACACTGTTACACAACACTGACAAATAGAAAAATACATGGCACTCGGTGCAGTGTGTACCTCTGCCAGAACCACGCAGATGTCAACATATTCCAGTCCCTCATGTGGAATTTTTACTAAGTTAATAATTTCTTCAGTGCCCCGTTACCAGCTTGTCTCATGTAAGGAGATACATACATTTTCATACTAATATACCTGAAATAGGATATTTTGTATGTCTGTTTAGCCACTTATAAGTAATTCAGCCAATTATTGCGACACCATGTGACCATAACAACAAGACAAAGACATGAAGGTAGGACACTAAAAGAGAAATATTGCAAAAGCACAGCATATAAAATGTATAAAATCCTACAGAGGTAGCATAATTATTAACTGTACAAACAGTAAAAAGTACAAAAAAAAATATAGCTATTTCTATTTGTTCTAGGTATCTTAGGTCTATGTCCAAAGGGTAAAACCTGAAATTCCTCCTGATGATTACTTGACAGGAATTCATCTCTCCAATGTTTAAAGAATGTTTTTGCCTCTTTTATGTCTTCTGATTGGCTCACAAACTTTTATGGTGTTACGTTAATGCATTCAGAAGTTACATACTCTTAAGTGACAGGCAAGAAGCCACACCCATTGCAACGCCCCACTTTAGGCAGTCCTTCTGATAAATTAATCAGTTATTTCATGCAGTTCAATTCCATGCAAATCCCTTCATGACTTCTTGAGATATCCTGCTATAAAACAAAAAAAAATAACACTATCTTGTTCCACTACATCTACTCTACACTACCACAACTGTGCCATGGCACCAGCAGAAATAATTACAGACTGTTTATGCACTAATACAAACTCTCCATGTTCAGGTTCATCTAACTTTTCTGGTTTATGCTACAGAGTGTATATTATTTCTACGCCTGTCTACATCTAGAGTAACCCATTCATTGGCAAGACTGTCCAAAATCTTATTCAGTTTGCCATAATTACATGAACACTTTGCTACACTGAAACTGAGGTTCCCTGTTCCCATGAACAGAGGATTTGACAGAATATTACCCCTCCTCTTTGAACCAGCAATAGAAATATATTTCTAATACAGGAGGAAAGAAATTCTAATCCAAACAATAAAAGACAAGACAGTTTGCCACCATGTTTTTGTCATCACTCGGTTCCCAACATCTTGTGCAAGTTTGGCTTTCCACAGATGTTGAAAACCAAAAGTGAAAGGAGTGAGATGTTTCCGTGCCACAGTAACACATTTAATATGAGAGGAAGCCAGGCACCTTAACCGGGTTTCTCAAATCTCTAGTCAAATCTGGTTTCGCAAAATTCTATGAAATTATCACTTTTGTAAATGCAGGAAAAGTGAGAAAATGATTTTTTTTCTACCACAAAAGGCCGATGGAGAGATGACACAATTAGAAACAGAGTAGTTTTGACATGGAATGCAACAATGTTTTGGTTAGCATGCTGGATTGGTGTTCTCACATGATCCCAAGTTCCAGCTCACAAAGAACTTTTGTTGTTGAGCAAAGTTTTCATTTCTAGCTGATTTTTTCTTATTTAGCCATGACTAAAGCCGTTCTCTAACCCTACCCAAACTGTTTGAGTTGCCTAACACCAACCATAACATTAACCCTGACCATAACCAAGGCTTTTGTACTTAGCCAAAATGCACGATGGATGGATGAAATGGTTTGTCTAATTTATGATTTTGTTGTGGAACAGAATGTCCACAATACTTGTGTCCACAACATATAATCAGCTTTTCAGAGTTTGTGCTCAAGAGTAGAGAATATGAGCTCATCTCAGCTCATCTGAGTTAACTCGGTCTTGATGTTTACATGTCAGCCCAACACTGGGTTTCTTGACTCACCAGATTAAGTGCAGGATTCTCTGTGAACGTAAACATAGTCAAAGCTAGAGTTTGGCCTGGCTGTATCATGGCTAGTATATTGCTGCCCCACTTTCAGAGCAGTATTCTCCTATCTTTCTTTAGTGACCAGGAAAACCAAACAGCACCGATGTCCAGTGCTCTTTGTCTTCTCATTTGATAAAACGTCCAAACCAGTGGACGTTCAGAGGTGAAAATGGTATTGAACATCTTGTCTCACTCTGGGTAAGTCAGAAAAAGGGTGTTTTGCTCGAACCTTGGAGTATTCCTTTAAGATTACAGTTCCCAACACACATACATGCACACACCCTTGCTCCCAGCCATATACACACACCATACATATACTGTACATACCAGCCCTACCCTGGGGCTCAACATAGCCAACCACGGGCTCCTGAGCTCAGCAGTTATGACACAGAGAAGAGGAGGGGGAGCAGAATGGAAGAGGTAGACAAAGTCAGGAGAAATACATGGAGAAGAAGAGAGGAGACATGGAAAAGAGAGTGAAGCGGTGGAGGATAAGAGGAAAAGATGCTTGGAAAATGGGGCGCCGTGGTGGGGAAGGTGAGAGAGGAGCAGGACCGCAGGTGGGAAGGAAGCAGGGCTGCAGCTCTGTGAAGGACAACATGACACGAGTTTATGTCTGGTGGTGCATTTCCTGGGTAAACAGTGTTTAGCACTGTCCTCAGAGAGGAGCTCTGTTTGCACAAAAAACAGACAGAACGGAGTCAGCCAGGGATGTAGTGGAAGGAGGTAAGGTGGCCCAGTGGGTTCAAACCCAGGATCAAGCCCCGTCTTGGGTGCAGTGTACTGTAGCGAGACACTGAATCCTCCACCAGCTGCAGGCCTGCTGTTCTGTTTCTCACCCTGACCTCCGACCTGCCTGTGGAGGGGAAAATGCAAAAAGAATGATTCCTGCAGTATTAGTAGCATTAACCGAATTCTGTTTACCCGTCTTTTTAATTTCCTTGCACGCAAATGAAACCAAGGAATGCAAGTAATTTTGTGCATATACATGTGTGTGTGTGTGTGTGTGTGTGTGTGTGTGTGGTGGGGGCGGCGGCTATGCACTGTTGCACAGTGGGGGGAGGTGGTCATGATCCTACACTGTATGGTGGTGGGTGGATTCTGGTTACATAACAGAAGAGAGGTTATTTACATTTGTAATGGCCAACATCCCTTTTTTTCTGGCAGAGCTGCCGCGATGAATCAATGAAGCACTCCTTCACTTGGAATAAAACGGAGAGAGAGAGAGAGAGAGAGAGAGAGAGAGAGAGGAGTGTAGCAAAGCAGCTCTTGCTTGGAGAGACATTTCTGTTATTCTAAAGAAAAGGAAATGAGGATGCAGTTTTATATTGCCGGTCTTGCAAATAACACTGGGTGAGGCTTAACCAAGAGTCTGTTTATGTGTCTGTCTAGCATCGTGTGCATACTGGTCGTGTATTAAATGCGGATTCTAAATGAATAAAGAATTAATGACATCTGTCCCACTACTCTGGGAAAAACATGATGTTAATGCGACACTTTTCACTAAATATCTCCTGAAGTTATTCCTACTAAAAAAGATGTTTTAAAACTTTTGAGACATGATTTTCAAACCTAGCGTCTATTTGGTCCCCACCCATGAATTATGTCCCAGCCCAGATCTGTTGTCTGCTTCTGCCACTCATTCTCTGCAAAAAGAACTCATAGTGAGCCAGATCATAGATTTGAGGCCAAAAACAAGAACAGTGTGTAAGGTCCTTATATGGTAAAGTTTGTAAGCACTTAATCTTTGTTAAAGGTAGTTGGCTATACCAAAGCATAAAGACTGCCCTGGGGAGCACTCAGCGATTCCCAGCAAAGTTTCTTCTTCCTATGTGTGTGCAACTGGGTTTCATTACAGCCCTCACCAGTTCACCAAAGGACCAGGACTGAGATTCAATTCAAAGGCCTTCTTGCTGTTGACCACTGAGCCACCAAGCTACTCAAAAACAAAAAAAAAACTTGACATTTTGAAATATCACTATCTCATCATGGACAGCTGAGTCGGCCATGACATTCAAAAAAACTGCCAGTCAAGCCAGCCAGATGATGCAGAATCAATCAGTCATTCAATAAACCAATTAATCAGTCACCTCATGATGATTTTGATGATTTGATGATTTTATCTGTGCACTTTCCAGATGATTTTATTGTTTTCTATTTGTGTTGGTGTCTTGTGCTTGAAGCATGGAATGATTTCTCCCTTTTAAAGGAATACTTAAATATAACAAAGTATTTTGGGCAACCTACCCAGACTGAGACAAGATGTTTGTTACCATTTTCACCTCTGTATCTCCACTACTTCAGTTCCGTGAATTAGCATTTCGTGTTAGCTTAACATAAAGACTTGAAGTCCACAGGATTCGTTAGCCTAGCTTGGTCAAAGTGAAAAAAAAATAAACCTTACAGTAACTCCAAATACACATCTTGGAAAAATGAGAGTTATAGTTACAAAACTCCTGTATTTCAAATACACGATACATTGTGTGCATAAAACAGCTTCAGAGTTGCTGGAAGGTTTATTTTTTCACAATTAGCTAGGCTAATGACTCTTGTAAACCTCAAGTACTTTTGCTAAGCTAACACGAAATGCTAATCATAGGAACTGAACCAGTGGACATACAGAGGTGAAAATGGTATTGAACATCTCGTCTCAGTCTGGGTAAGTCAGACGAAGGGCATTTTGCCCACAACATTGGAATATTCCTTTAAGACAAAGTCAAAATAATATAATCTGACATGGTGTTAAAAGTCAGAGCTGTTTCCTCGTGCTGTGTTAAAGCAGCATAACACTCGGTTTCTGTGGTTGACCAGTACACCAATAAGTCAATCACTGCACTGAACTATGTCTGGAAGATACAGTTTCCTTTGATAGAAAACACGTGGCGTACTATTCAGCTGCTGCATCAGTTAGATGTTAGATAAATGAACTACTCCACCTCTTTTCCAGCTTCAGTGACCTGAGTCATAATATGCCGTGGCATTTGATGCACTGAAATCACTTGGAAACAAAAATTTAGCCAGTGGGGCCAACAGGAGGTTTTTGTGTTGTTAAAATTTGAATAATGGCGATGACATACATCTGCATCGTTTCCAAGTGCATGATCGGGAGAGCAAGAAATTGCAGTGTAGTGAATCAGCTCAAAATTACTTTTTGATTGTTTAATAATGAGGATCACAGTGTGGAAACTCTCCGAAGTCTCTAGTCTATTAGCTGGGGAGAGTTTATAGGGAAAGGCAAGGTAAGGTGAGAGAGAGAGAGAGAGAGAGAGAGAGAGAGGTTTAAAAAAGTGGAATGAGATCAGTCTGCTGTGTGACCCAGTCAAACCAAAAGACTGGAGATGTCTTCCATCTAGGTCAGGTAAATAGCTCCCCTCATGGAAACTGCAAGAGCACAAGTCCATGATTTTATTTCAGTTTTTGATACTGGGACACTGCCACAACTTTCCCTCCCTGTTAACACAGCTGTCTGTCATGGCTCTGATCTGACCTTCCTGGTCATCTCTTCTGCCAAACAAGAAAAACGACGTGACAACCCACCAACCTACAGCAAGACCACAAAGCATGTCGCCGCTAAGTTACACTGACAGGAACCATGACCTGTGGCTTGAGCTGTTTCATTCAAATGGGCTGTTTGGCCAAGCTGGGGAAGAATGATAAATTTAGTCCATGAACAAAACACATCACATCACATAGCAAAACATGGATCAAATGACTATTTTCTCCCTTCAAGGTCAAATCTAAAAGCAAACTGAGAGGTAGTCTTCCAACTGAAATTCAAAACAGCTTTTTTGAAGATATTTATACCATTCCTAAATGTGTATGTGGAGATGCTAATACCATATGTGGTGTTTTACAAATATAGTGAAGCTTTGGAGGGTTTGATTATGTTCATGTTGGAAAAAAAGACCTGCATTTTTAGTTATGATGGGTTATTGAAACTGCAAAAAGCTAACTTTCCATTACAGTAAGCAATGGAAGCTGCGGAATTTGTTAGAGAAAGAAACTGAGCTTATTGCATCATATTGCTTTGAATTATAAAGCCATATCCCTGTTCCTCATAAAACAGACATTTTTAGCAGGATTCAAAAGCATATCAGACATCCATTGCATAATGTTCTGACTTGCTCATGAGGCATTACTTAATATGATGTCTGTCCTGCCTGCAATGAGCAGAAACAGGCATTTTATTGGAATTAGCCTCAATAAAATGAGCACTTAAAAACTAAGCCAGTTCATACAACAGGCCCTGGTGCCAAAATGGGACACAGTGAAACAATGTGCCAAAAATAAAATGAAGGAAAACAAATCAGCCAGTGTTCTTTAGCCGGTGACTGTAAAGTGATCTTTCTCATTTGGCGGCATGTCTCCCTCCAAACTCCAAACATATGGTTATAATAATACACAACCTCAATTTTCCTTCGCTGACATGCAAAGAAAACAAACAGATAATATTTTAATTTAGTCTCTATTTAATGTTACATTACTTATTGAAATAGCATTTGTGGAGTTACCTTCGAGTGTCTGGGAGTAGCTGTTGTCACAGGTCTGACATTT
>OMLF01040059.1:2913-18412 GCA_900302615.1 Holocentrus rufus | reverse complement strand
GCTCTTGTTATTTTCAGTTCATTACCAAGGTTCACTGAAAGTTGTCAGGTGAACCAGACTTAGTCAATCACAGATAAGACGCAGATGTTGCGCGGCTGTCTGTGCTGACTTACTTGGTTTCGGCTAAGGCGTCTAAACTCTCAGCATCCGTGGTTCCCATTTCCAGTGAATAAAAGCAGCAACATATAACTCAGACACTTAGCAGGAGCATTACCATAATGTTTTATGATGGAGTTAATGAGGTTAAATCTGGGGACTGTGTTTAAATGTGGAAGCTGCAAAGCAAATGCTAGCTTTATGGCTAGCTGTCCTAAAACTTGGTCTCAGTGTCCCACTGCTGGCTCCCAGACTGGGACAATGATCTGCATCTGGGTCAAAAATCCATTATAGTCTTGCAGCGGCTGTATGATTGTGTGTGTATGTGTGTGTGTGTGTGTGTGTTCAGACATTTGTGTCTGTATTATATGTATAATTGAGGGCCAGCCTTATCACTTGGAGACTTTCAAACACTACATTTACACTAAATCATTAAACAGCGGAAAGAGTGCCGCCTTTCAAGGGCGCCCATCAAAAACGTTGTCAAGACGAGACCAAAGGGCTTTGATTTTAATCACAGATACAGTAGTTGAATCAGAATGCTTCCTTATCAAAGGAATTTTGGCTACTGGCCAATGTGATTAAAATGCATTGAGACAAGAAACGAGCAGACGCAGGCGCAAACTATGGTCGTCGATGCAGCGAGAATGTAAAATCATTGCACTGAGCAGCTTTTGGGTATTCATGAGGATCGGCCTGCATGTCTTTCTTCTAATGTACTATTCAGCGAGAGTTTCTGTTTGACTATGATTGTGTGTCGCATAATAAGCCAGCATTGTCTGTACGCAGTGCCCGAAAATGGCAAATGCGGGCATGTTAAGGCGTGCCGCGTTAAAATATGTGCTCAATTTTCGGGCTCGGCGGTGCTGCGAGTAGCCCAGAGTCTCCCGCTGCTGAGAGAGAGCTCTGTTCGTGGAGATATGAGTTCTGCCACCGGCTCCGTGGCTGGGAGGTCCTGACAGGCTGCGGGGCGTGGAGGCACACTATTACCTCCTGATTCATAGGTGTGGTAAGCGAAGCCGACACAAACCTAGCCCCAGATGAAATAGAAATCAATCATTGCCCTTTACCCGAGCGCACACACGCTCACACACTCGCACAGACGCGCGCTCGCACACACACAAACGCACAACTCAAAATTGTTTAGGAGTGCCCTTGAATGAGCGCGGTGTTTGTTAACGCAATAATAGGAAATAGAGTCAAACTTCAGGGTTGTGTGGAATGGATGGAGGTTGGTGGGTCTAAACAGCAACAAGAAGAGCATCACAAGGGCAAGGAGGAACGATAGTAAGGCATGATAGTTTTTTTTATGTCAAATGTCAGACATATTTTTTCCTGTGATGTCCAATTGCTTTAGGACTTGGTTGAGCCATTTGAAGGGTGCTTGACTTGAACGCTCTCCATGTATTATCATCCGTTAACAATTGTGCATGTACAGGAGGCTGTTGTACAAAATGGTGGAAATTGGCCTCAGGTAATTGTGTCACTGATGGCTGTTGTACTGTAAAGGCTGATGCCATTCAAGCATATTGTTTTTTTTTTGTTTTTTTCCTTTGTTATTTTTTTTCATTTTGCCCACTTTTTCATAGGATAACATGGATCCCCCTCTGGACATAAATCCTAGGTTCCAGTCTGGGTTAGTACACATCTTGTTCATTTATGCACAGTGCTCTCATTAAAAACATATACACAGAAACAAACAAATAAAAGAAAAAAAGAAAAAAAATAACAGAGTATGCTCTGCAGATAGCTCACTTGAGATTTACATCTGTGGTTTAATAAATGCTGTTTCTAATACAGATTAATAGTTAAGATTATTTATTACAGTTTTTTACAAATTGACCAATCTGGTCCTTCTCAAGCCTGACCTCATTTGCATAGAAAACAAGGATGTTATCCTGTGTGTATCACCATAGAAACAAGCCACGGTCAGGGTGGTCAAAAATAAATTAAATCAAAAATAAAATGGCCTTTTTATTGTTTGTAGATGCATGGGTTAATGTGTGTATGCCAGTTGTATGTGCATGCGTGTGTGTATACACTGTACGTGTGTGTAATGACTTCCTATTCGTTTCCCACTTTTTCCCACACTTATTTGTTAAAAATCACCCCGCTCCATCCACATTAAAGTAATTAGGTTGTGCGTTATTTGCTTCTGTGGCCCTGTGTTTCTCCAGTGTCCAGTTGCCATGGTGATTAAGGGGGCAATTATCTATGCTTGAGGCCAAATACGGCAGGAGCAAGGATCGGCTTGCTCACTTTCTCTGGGCTGCCGGGCCTGATTGACTGCTGCTCGCCTTCACCTTGTTTAGGGTGAATTATTAGGCGTCAGAGACAGGAACACCAGTGATTGGTGTTAATTCTAAAGAAAAAACACTGCACAGTATCACAGTTAGCTCAAGGTTTGCAAGTGTAGTGGACAGTATAAATTAAATTCTTTTTGTTATTTTTGAGGTTAGAAAGCATTAGCATATTATTATTATTATTTTTTTTATTTTTTTTGCTTGGCCATGTCATTACAGAGTAAATGAAACCTGTGCTCAGTAGTATTTCGTGTATTGTCCTGTTTGAGCTCTTACAGCTTTCAGTCATCCAAACAACTGCATACAGAAGGACCGGAGTCACGGCGGTACATCAGCTCATTTCCTCTGCCCTTCAGCCAAGCTTTTTCCACCAGAAACGTCCTGATGGAAAACTTTCATTCGGCCTCTTTCATTATACAGCGTACATCTCAATATGCCTTCATTTAAGCCACTGGCCGTCTATTATCTGCCGACATTAAGATGATAAAACTCAAAGAGGTTACCGGATGACAAGTGCTGACCTTTCAGTCTCCCACAATTCACCGCGTGGTCTATTTTTATCCCAGACCACTGGGGCTTGAAATCCTGTATCAATGGATGAGGTGCAGTACAGCATTATGAATCGGCAGAACTGTACATTCAACTTTTTTTTTTTTCTTTCATTCTCCGCCTAGTCGCGGGGAAGTAACACTAATGCGGACGTGTCTTTATTCTGTCCTCTTTTGTTTGAGGAGAGGGACATGAAAGAATCTACGTCTTAGACAGCGTGGCCTGCCAGGCTTACATTATGCTTTTTCATATCACTGTCTCATTGTTTCTCTCCGCCAGCCGAAGAGAGTGGCGTCCCTTACTGCCTTTCAAACAATCGGGATGAAAAGCGCACATAGAGCGCAGCCATTTTGAGGAACGAGGTGCCTGTCCTGTTGGAGAGATGACTCTGTAATCGGGCCCTCGCTTGCTGTGAGATGTAAACTGTTTCGCTCGTCTTCTCGTTTGCTGACATGTCACCTTTTTAGTTCAGTGTGTGCAAATTGTCTGATCCTATTCAAGCCTGCAACGCTCAAAATAGTGTCCAGGATGGCTGATGTGAATCTGGAGATGGACGGCCTTTTTCAGCGACATTGATAGTTTTGGTATCCTTAATGTGATGTCCATGATGTCAGCATGATGTCAAATTTGTCAAATGTCGGGTAGATCAGACGCAATGGCTGTAAGCAATTTTGACCCACTACTCCGTGAGGACTATTAAATTAAATTAAACTAAAAAAAACAAAAAACAAAAACAGCATATCACTGCAATTTCTATACAGTTGAATAAATGTGGCCATTTTCTTGTTATGGCTCCTTTGTTAACTCAACAATACATTTCTCTGCTGCTGCCCAGGATTTGTAAATCACATTGGATGAGTTGGCATAGGATGATTGTATTGATAGCAGTGACACATATGGCTACCATTCTGAGCAGATTACGTTCCTCACTGTACCTGTGTAATCCCTAAATAAAACACATGGCAGCCTAGGTAAGCTCTTAAACTCAGCACCATCAGGCTTTGGCCCGCAGAGCCCTTTCATCTCATGCCAGAATACTCGTATTTATTGATTCATTAGTAACTATCAGTGTGTGTATTGGAGTATATATCAAAAAATCTCTATCTTAACAAGTCATTCTTGTATCTTTTATATTCAGTCTTAAAATCTTATCTAAATCTAATCTAATCTTAAAAAAGTAAAAAAAAAAATGTTGCCAGTGGGATGAGATAATCCCACTTGTTTCCAGTGCAGCCTCACTTGTTTCAGTATAAATATATTGAAGCGAGGCAGAATAAGGCAGATCAGTGCACTAGTATCAAGAAAATGACACTTGATTCAAGAAAACTCTGGAAACAGATTGATTAGCATTGGAAACAAGAAGTGAATGTCAGTATTACTGATATATAATAATAATAATTCAGCAATAGTATCAGTCATTACAATAACTGAACAGCTTAAAAACATTTTTTTAATTATATATTTTTATTTTATCATAAGCAATAAAACAGGGAAAAAAATTGACATAGAGCTACGTCATAGAGGCCTAGGCTGAAAATAAATAATAATAATAAATAAAAAAAAATGAAGAATAATAACAAAAATAGGTTAAGTGAAAGGGCTGTATGGGCCATGAGAATAATGTGGTTTCCTTGTTATTTTTCATTCATACTCGATATATAGGTCGATTCTTAGGAAAAGTGTGTTTTTTTGGTAGCTAGGTGTCACGTTACTCCATGGCTAGCATGTGATATTTGGGAGTTTGGAGATCAAATAGAGCCAGCAACTTAGGGGACAACTTTAACTATTTATCAAACATTAGCCGGAATGAAAAAATAACATTATTAACCGGTCATAAAGAATTCAAAGTAACATTTCTGTTCTGGAACAATGGAATATGCTTTCGCTTTCGGTTATGCTTTTGATCCTTGTAATACACAGTTTGTTTCCGCTTTCGCTTCCGTTCCATGAACTGTCATTTTTTTGAAAGCCCTGGTGGGTGTTTATGTGTTGCTGGGTACGACTTTCTAGCCTCATTTCACTTCCTGTGGCCTGATAGTAATTAGCCTATACCATTTGACCCCCCTTAGTGCTATATGGTTCAGCAGGCATGACAACACAACTGCTCCTCTCCACATGGCGTTGTGGGATTCAGCCCTGTGTGCGTGAGTGTGTGTGCGTGTGTGTTTGTGTATGTGTGGGTATACGCGCATGCGCACTCGTCTCCATCCCTGAAGAGGCTCCCTATTCTTCTATGCTCTTCCTTTTGCTATGACCCAGTGTAGGCCTGTAACCCAGGGACATTGGGTAACTGTACCGGCATTAAAATAGCAAACAGGGGGAACAGAGCGTGTTATGAGATTCACTAGTCTCCCTGGGTGAGGCTATAAATAGCCGCTCACACTGGAATAGAGTTTTCCCCAGCGATGCGGACGAAAGCCGGAGGAACAGCTGCGCTAAAGCCAAGTCCTGTTAGATCAGCACAGTCACATGGGCCTGTCTCTCTCTCTCTCTCTCTCTCTCTCTCTCTCTCTTCTTTGTTTCTCTTTGTCTGCCTGCTTGTCTCTCTGTCTCTTGTCCCGCAGTCTCACTTTCCATTTTTCCTTCTCTCCCAATCTGTCCGAGTGTCCGTCTTTCACCCGCTTGTTTATCTCACTGTCTCGCGGTATCTTTGTCTCTCTGTCACTCTCCCTCCCCTCGCTGCCCGCCTGTCCGTCCCGTCCCGTCCCGCCCCGTGTTTCTCACCGTCCCGTCTGTCCCCCGTGTCTTTTAGTATCTGTGTCTCCCTGTCATTATCTCCGTCTTCCCCCTCACTTTATTGTCCTGTCACTCTGTCTTTTTGCCTCCTTCTGACTCATTGTCTAACTGATTGTCTGACTGTGTGTTATTCTTTTTCGCTTTTAGCCTTTGTCCTTATCTGGTGGATTTCTCACTGTCAGTCCCTCTCTGTGTCTCCCGCTCCTTGTCATCTTTTATCCATCTCTCCCCCTCTTGATATAATTCATTACCACCAGGCCTGGTACTTTAATTGGTGCAATCCTAATATTAACTGTATCAATTTGTCTTACTATAAAGAGGATTCTTGGCAATAAACGGAATAGGAAGATTAACTACGTCATTTTTTAAAATTTGTAACAGGAATTACATCAGTATTTTTCCATATTAATGAAATTTATAAGCATGCATAGTATGAAGTGGCTATATTTGCTAGCTGTTGCAAAATAGTAAACAATGAGAGCAGAAATCTGGTCAGCGCTTTTTAATACATTTAAAATTTTTATATTCATTTTTCGCTGCTTTCTTCTGAGCTTTTTTTCCCCCTCTTGGTGTTGGTATGAACACAACTCTTGCTGCTCCCTCTCTCTCTCTCTCTCTCTCTCTCTGCCTGTCTCTCTCTCTTTCTCTCTGTCTCTCTCTCAGTTTGACATCACAGGTGTGTATATATAGCCAGCAGATGGATTCTCCCATGGCAGGCGGCTTCGCGCTCTCTCCCTCGGCTCAGGCCGACCGCCGGCCACTCAAATGAAGTAGAAACAATCTCTTGTTTACATTGTCTTTTCCGATCTGTTCAGCCATCATTTTGAGACCGCATCCATTATTCATGTGTTCCCCTCCACCACACACATGCTCCCATGCACACACAAAACACACACACACACACACACACACATGTTGTCGCCGCTGTCGCCGCTGAAGGTGTTTTCCTAGCCTGTATGTTCAGGTGTAGTGGTTATACCAATGAGGCTCGTTGATCCCAGCTGAATTCTGCATGTGGAGGCACGTTATCTGAAAACAAATACAAAGCCCGCTGCAGAAATTCTCCATCTGAACAAGTCGTTTAGCCTCATATTCAGTCTGAAAATCTGTGGAAAAATCTGCCAGTGGGATGAGATAATCCCATTTGTTTGCCGTGCAGGTTCACTTGCTGCAGGAATTTTTCTGGGAAGTTTAAATATGTTGAAACAAGGCAGAATAAGGCAGATCAGCCCACTAGTTTGACACTTCATTCAATAAACTGCTGGAAACAAGTTGATTAGCATTGGAAATAAATGGGATTGTCTCATCCCACTGGCAGATTTTTTACATTTGTTTTAAGGCAAAACAACACGGAATATGAAGTGACTTGTTAAGATGGAGATTTTATTGCAGTGTAACAAAATCAATCTTTCTTCCCTGCAAAAATATGCATTTAACAAGTTGTTTTTTCGTCAAATGTAGTGTTAAAATCTTGTTCATTTCAAAACAAGGTAAAAATCTGCCAGTGGACTGAGATATTCCATCTTATTTCCATTGCTAATCAACTTGTTTCCAGATTTTTCATTGATCAAGTGGCATTTTTGCCAGTGGGCTGTCCTGTAGTGTTTTACCTTGCTGAAAATAAAATGAGATCAGTGTACATTTAATATGCAGCCGTGGTTCGTCTCTTTACGACCTCATGATTACAGAGTTGATTGGTGTTTCCATGATGGGATATGGCATTAGGAACTTGTCAGTCAGTTAGCAGCATGTCAGTATTTACCACAATATTGCTGTGACAGGAATTATGTCTGACGGCATTTGCGCCATGCTTGAAAACAGATCTGGAGGAAACAGTAGCAAGTCTAGCTTGAAATGGGTAACCCTGTTTCACTGCCAGACGTGACTTACGTGACATACTGTAGTTGTCGAGTGTTGTAGTGTGCTCCGACTTTGGTGGAGATGTGTGTGTGTGTGTGTGTGTGTGAGTGTGTGGGTGTGTGCAGTGCGAAGCTGTGGGGGCCTTCTGGCTAAGATTTATCTGCTGGGCACAGACCAGCACATACTACCCAACCACAACATGCCTGGAGTGCTTTCAAACAGGCACACAGCCAATCAGAGCGAAACCTTAGACATCGCTGTGCATAGTGACCAGCATGCATGCACGCTCACACACACATAGACACACACACACACACACACACTTGCGTGAGCATTTGCACCATGTGACAGGAGGGAAGCATCCTGGCTATGTCGTCAAGTGAGTACCGAAATGAGTATGGACAAGAGGGGAGGAGCGGTTTGGGAGTTTAAGAGAAGATTGGAGAATCAACTCTTCATTATTCACCTGTTTACAGCTCAACTTATCCTCCAGCTCCGAGCATAACACTGATAGACTCAGGGATAGTCAACCTTTCATTCAATTTAACTTTAAATGAACTTTAAGTTTATCATTACCATGGCAACGTTGGTTCGATTCCGCCCGTTGCTGCTTCTCATCCCCCCTCTTCCTTATCTTTTCTGTCTATCTCTATGGTCACTGTCAAATAAAGCAGAAATGCCAAAAAAAAAAAAAAAACTTAAAAAAAATTAAATGAACACTGAATATGCTTTTGAGAGTAGTCTCAAATGGCATTCATAATAGATTGTTTTATGGAGATATTGCTATTGGGCCATTGGTATTATGCCAGTCATAAAAGTTTGAAGGTCCCCTAACACTAAGCTATCTAATTAGTGTATAAGGCATAAGTAACTGAATTATCCACTATCAGTATTGAGAGACCCAATGGCAGGAGTAGATAATGATCTTATGACTAAGTCAGGCTTTTTAGGGCCAGTTTATTGGCATTGTTATAGGGGGGGAATCAAATTAGGAAAATGGCAGCTGTGTCCATGCCATATCATTATGAAATGTAATCCAATTTGACCAGGCAATCCTCTTGAAACGGACAGAGCGCTCTCTCGGGCTCATCTGTAATGTCACTGCTCTTTAGCCCCGGCAGAAACGCTCACGCTGCGCAGTCGGGGCCCGTTTCTGCACCGCGCCCGGGCACATTTTGGCCACCTCCGGAGGCTTTGTTTGGCCCGCGGTTATCTCCCCGTCGCCCCGTGTAGGTCCTGAAATGAGAGTGTCAGGCGCGCTGTAAAAACAAAAAAGCAAGCCGCGATGTAAACACGGCGTCCCCTTCTGTTCTTTGCGTCATCGTTTTTTCGGACTGCATGAGGTCATCAAAACAAGCTGTGCCGACCTAACCTGTACCGGGCACTCAGTGTCACTTCGTTGACATAGCACATAATCTGCTTTGATGGCGACTTGCTGTATGTCTAAAGGGGCCATGAGGAGGGACATTGTAAAATATAAAGTGCTGCATGTGTTCCCTGGTGTAATTCGAGCTTCCCTCCTTGGAAGCAAGCAATGACCGCCATCAAGAGGGCTGAAAGTTATTGGAATTCCAGGGATTCTCTGTGGACGCCATTTGCTAGGCCTTACCCATGGTTTTATGAGGCTGAGGGTGACACACACCAACCTTTACTCTATCTCTTTTTGTGCGTGCATGTGTCCTTGGAGTGTTTCTGCCATATCCTCTAGCGGGATGTTCTTGCCACACGAACTATTTCCCCCCGTGTTTCCTTTAAGAAAACTTAGAGAAAAATCGGCTCATTCCCCCCTCTCTGCCAGAAGGCCGGAAAGGCTGAGTGCCTGCTTGTGTCAAATCGGGAGCGCCTGCTAAGAAAAGCATGTCAATGAATAGCCATGCAACTCTGCTCACTCAGTCAGACGCAAGATAGAGGGCTGAAAGGCCTGCATGAGAGCATCAGTGTTACCACTCTCTACCCCGAGGAACAATGAACCCACAGTCCCATATGCACAAACGGCAACAGAGCGACTGCACATACATTCTTTCGTTCTCACACTCACACATTCAACATATGGCAGATGGATGCCATCATGGCGTGACGGCTGGGGTGAATTCTCCCTCAGAGATAGTAGCTTGTCACATGAATGCGGACATGCATGTGCTCAGAAACAGAAAAAAAAGCAACATGTTCTTTCTGCCGCCGGTTTTCCACCACATTGTTTTAGGCTGATGTGATGCATTTATTATGATTTCTTGGGTAGTCTCAGGTTTCTGGATCCCTGCACATCTTTTTCCAACCTTTCAACCCCTAATGTAAATCTGTTTTTTTTTCTAGGAGGCTCAGAAGGTGATCAACCCCGCGAACACCCAGGCGGCAGATGGGACATCTAAAGGTCCTGACGAGAAGGAGGAGGTCCCAGCCAGCGAGGTGGGATGGATGACCTCCGTCAAAGACTGGGCCGGAGTCATGATCTCCGCTCAGACGCTCACTGGCAGAGTTCTGGTGAGTATCCACATCGGGGGGGACATTATTGTCTCAGATCCCAAATGCAAGTTCAAATCCCTTTAACATCGTGTTGACAGTAATTATTTGCCCAGGCCTTCATTAGTTAAGTGCAGTAGTTGAGTCCCTCTGCAGCCAAGTTGGCCGCAACCGGGTTTCACGCCCAAGTTGGCTCTCAGACTGTGTTGACAGTAATGTCATGTGCACATTGATTCACCTGCATTATACACGTCCTGCTGGAGACCTAGGCCAATGTAATTGTATGTCTCACATGATTCATTTAGAAAAATACAGAAGTGAGCAGATGTCCAGTCCCTGCTGAATGTCTAGGAGTCTGTGTCTGGCCGATCTCAGGCTATTTATCTGGCACTGTCCAGCTTCCCTCTGCTGCAATGCACTCAGTGCGGCACGCTGTAACTCACTTTGCTGTAGCTCTGCCAGCTGAACTGACTACTGTGTGTATTTATGTGTGAGTGTGTGTGTGTGTGTCTATTTGTGTGCATGCACGTGCTTGCGTGTATATGAGGGTGAGATTTATTTGTTTAGTACGAGATAAGCATATGTGGTGTTTGTGCAGCAGGTAAGAGGTTGTCACTGTGGCTTTTGTCTTGATGTGACTTAAAGCCTTCCTCCAGCTATGGAGGAAGGCTTTAAGTCATGCTGGGAAGAGGAGGTGCATAGAGCTTGTGTACAATACATGTTTATTCCAGATTTACTGGCATTTGCATAATGTGCCTGTGTGTGGGTGCATGACATTTGTAGGTAGAAATTTTAAAACTTTCTTTCTCATCCATTGTTTGCTT
The DNA here is from genome assembly GCA_900302615.1 of Holocentrus rufus. NCBI lineage: Eukaryota > Metazoa > Chordata > Actinopteri > Holocentriformes > Holocentridae > Holocentrus > Holocentrus rufus. The sequence continues at coordinate 7,584 of OMLF01040059.1, read as the reverse complement.
CATTGTAGTCTGGCTATCCTTTTACATCTTCATTTGCATCAAAACAGGAATACATCTGTTTCACACACACATCCATTGTGCATCTGGGGAGTGGATGAAGCAGGCAGTGGGAGTGAGGAGAGAACTGGATCCAAACTGAAATACTAATGCTGTCATTGTTAATGTTTGCTGGAATGTGACAGCTTCTTCATGCCTGATGAGAATAGCTGGGAGTTGAGCAGGAATCAGCCCTTTCATGGTGAAAGAGATGAGGCATCCTGAAGGGAGCTGTCAATTTACTAAATGAGCCTCCCTTTCATCACTTCCCCACTCTCTCAGCTCCGCTGGCATGGACACAGTTCCCTCTCGCTTTCATCTTCTGCCTGGACCGTGAACGCTCCCAATCTGCTCTGTGTGTATGTAAGTGTGAGAGAGGAAGAGAGGGAAATATAGAGGCAGGCAACACGGAAAGAGAGAAAGACAGGCAGATGGAGAGGAGAGTGAAACAGAGAGTGCTCGTGAGAGTTAGGGAGGAATTTTCCTGGTTAAGGTTTCTTTCTGTCGTGGAGTTAAAATGAGGACCTGGCTGCTTTAAAGAGGTTTCCAGGCATGGTGATATCTTGGTGTATCACCTACTGTGATTTGTGCTACTTCTGGTGGGGTTGATAATTCTGCCCAGCAGGTTGTGTTTGCTTACTTGCTACGTTTAATGATATGCACCACAATATGTGCTGATGAGCGCGCTTTGTAGGTGAATGAGTGTCTCTTCATGTGGGTGGAATGTGTACATTTGTGAATGCATGCATACAACATATGCTGGCATCTCTCCATACTGTGCACATACATGCATACGATAGGTTGTGTATCTGTAAAAGTATGCCTCTGTGCGCGCGTGTGTGTGTGTGTACTGTATGTGTGTATGTGTGTGGGTGGGTGATTTTGTGGGACTCTTGCCCTCCCATCAGCAGATCAAAATTGCAATGAGCATCCGTATACACAGAACCTGGCTGGTAACCATAGCAACTGCTGTGTAGCGGCGTTCAGTCATCTGACATAGGGGGGTGTCTGCTTGGGCAGAGCAGAGCAGCAGAAATAACACACACACGCACACACACACACACACACACACACAGGTGGGATTAAAGCTTGATGCAGGCTCTGCTCTATCCAGGTGGAAGAGGGAAAGCCGGGCAGATTGAGACAGATAGCCTTTAGTAGGCAGAAAGGCAGAGCCCTCCATCCCTGTTCATTTGTTTGCCTTGATGACTTTGCTGCTAGTGAAAGATCAAGTATACCCCCAGGCTTATTGAATTACCAGACGAATTTAAATCCACCCGTGGCAGCAGCTTGGCCCAGGAGTCCCCCATATTGTTTCCCCATGTGAGGCCAAATTACCAGCGTGAGAAGACCGAGGCCTGTTTTGTTTGTTATTGGGGCCCAAAGTGGCTGTGCAAAGCTGCTCCACTCTAATGGGAATGGGACTTAAATGAACACATATCCGTCCTCGCTGCATAACCACTTAGCCCAGACACGGGCTGCATCAGAAACAGCTCATTCCGCTCATCAGCAGCCCAATTCAGGAGGAGCCACTCCCCTGATCCACAACGTCGGCCGGGAGAGCAGAAAGCTATTACAACTCATGGCATCGCTCAGACCATGTAATAACTGTCAACAAAGAGCAACAGGGGCACAGTAATCTTTTGTGTGTTCTTATGGGTGTGTGTGCGCGCGTGTATGTTTACATTTTCTCTTGTGCGTGCCTGAGAAAGTGTGCCAGTGACACATTGTTTCCTCAGACCAGTCATTCGTCAAAGGCGTCTGTCCTTGGGTGATCATACTGTAGCCTCTTCCCCTGTAACCTACACACACACCCCCTCCACCCCCCCTCACCTCCCTCCAGCAATCACACAGCTATATATCCAATTTCGATTAGGGTCAGTGTCACCTTGTGTGCCTTATAAAAGCCAGGGGGAAATGATTGATATCTCGGCCAAAGCCAGTGTTGCTCCTCTATAGGTGTATTCAGCTTTTTCTCTTTTTTCTATCAGCACTTTTACAATATAGCCTAATCAAATATTTAGTACCCCATTCACCCATGGCCTGCCTCCAGTGCCATTTTTAATTGACAGCAAGGGGGAAACATTAGGGGCTATAAACTCACAGCACATATACTGGAGCACAACCTATGCTAGACATGCTGTCATCAAAAATAGAGAGCAAAGTCACCTTTTAGTCCAAAGTTCACGTAGTCTACACTAAAATTATTAACTGTTCTCACATAAAGTCTAATCAACTTTTTGTCCATATCTTGACATGTTTAACTGCTTCCTCACAAGCTTAAAGTGATTTCCACCTTAGATTCAATTGACATTACTGTGACTAAAGAACAAGCAAAAAATAAAAATCAGAACCTCAGCTCACTGGGAATCACCTGACGCTTCTGAGGAAGACTGCAGTCCAGCAGGTGTCAAAGTAGTCCGCTAACAGTTAAAGCTGCCCCATGCTAAATTACAGAGGGATAATTTACATGAGGACTGACAGAAAACATGGAATAAGCAAGTCATTTATCAGCGAGTTGGGCTGCTGATGAGAACCTCTGAACCGTCAAATGACATACTTATCCTATGTTTTTTTTTGTCAGTTGAGTCTAAATGTCCTTGCTTAAATCGACCCAGCAATTTTGCATAGTGCACCTTTAATCATTTTACGAAGCAACCTTAATTATCCAATAATATCCAATTACAAGAGTTTTAAAGCAATCCTGAAATAATTCCCCAGCATGTGATAGATGGCTGGATGGGATCGTCTGTGTGCAGGCCGGCCTGGAAGTGGACTCGAGCGAAGCATGAAGTGAAGTGTGACTAAGCGCCAGCTGCAGCTTAAGGAGGAAGTGTCTCTCTGAGCCCCACGAGACAGCTGTCCACACAAAGGCACTACATGTGGAACATAGGTGAAAGACAGCGGACGGAAAAGGCACCTCTGGTCCGGCGGCCGATGGCTCATCGGTCTCTTGACAGCCGTATCACCCCAGACGCTTTGTGGGGAGACCTCATTAAGCACTCAAGGGCACAATGTCCCAGGAAGTGAATAGTCGGGCAGCTGGATTTATGGGAGTCGCCTGAATTGTTGCGTTGCATTGCTACAGCATCTCATTTGTAATTGACTCTTGCATTAACGCTACAGATAAATGTATTTAATCCCATAATGTCCAACAAAAACGAGGATTATAACCATTGAAAGATATTCCCCCTATCTCTCAGTGCAGTGGATTTGCACGGCATGGTGGGTCCAGAAATAGGTCAGCCCTGCCATCTTTCTTAATGGGATCTTGGGTGGGAACCAGGGACCATCTGCTCACATGGTCCGCTCCCTAACCCTATGGTCATCCCTCTGCCCACCCATCCGCCCACGCACTGCATGGCCCTCCTCGTATTGACCCTCGTCATCTGTACGCCACGCCTGTCTCCGTCACTGCAGCACAGCGGCAGCACATTCCCCCGTACCGCACCGACGATCAATCCAGCGCGTTCACATTTCAATAACACATCGAGACGCCCATCTCTCTCTCTCTCTCCGTCTCCCTCGCTATCTCTCATTCTCTCTACTCCCTTCCCTCTATCTTATGTGTTAAAACACTTTCTTACGGTGTGTGTCTTGGCAGGAGGCGAGGTGAGACTGTGTGAAGTGTGTGAGGACACTGTGGGGAGGATCCATTGTGTTTCCCTGTGTCCTCAGATGTCCCGTCGTGGAGAAAATAAGTGTGAATGTGTTCTCTCACACTCCCCGTGAAAGCCTTCCTGCCTGCACAGGGAACAGCTGTCCTTCGCAGTGTTCTACTTTTCAGACTGGCATGTGTGTACGAGTGGGTAGTGATTTTGTAATGTGCGTATGTGAGTTTCGTGTGCTTGTGTTTGCCTATATGCAAGAGTGTTTGTTTTTGTTTGTGTGTGTACGTGCATATTTTTTTGTACTGACAGTCATCTGGGCTTCCATAGACGGGTGCTGCATTCCTAAATCTTCCCAAGAACATACGTGTATGCTTGCGATGTGTGTTTGGCTCAGTACGTATGCATCTGCGTGCCGTGTGTGTGCGTGTGCATGGAGACGGGGATGTGTTTCCTTGCGTGCGTGGATGGATGTGCACATTCACGTGTGTGCGTGTGTGTTTGGGTTGGATAATTGAGATTTCCCGTGGAGTGTGTGCAACTAATTTACCACTGCCAGTAAACTCATCAGCATGGATACAGCTGTCAACACAGCACAACTTCCTGTGCCACCATCCACTGTGACAATAGTCTCATCCCAGTGCATAAAACTCACAGGCAGCATATGTTTTTTTTTTTTTTCCATATGAGGTACATCATTTCAGACAGTGTATCGCTGCTAATTTCAAGAGGGAGGCCCTTTACAGCGAACTGTTTAATCCAGCCGAGGGGAGCGATACTGTTTTTATTGCTGCTATAAAGGTCCTATGCGGAATCACACATACACCCACACACAAACAGGAACATACACAAGAATACTTCAGACATTCAAGTGCATGTAGTGAAAAGCACACACACCAGAATCCACAGTGTCTGTCTTCACATGTATGTTTTTTTTTTACCGTGCATATGCATTTTTATTGATTTCAGTGAGACCACACCCCTCAGTGGGAGTCATGGGTGTGGCTGTCTATGCTTCACCTTTAGC
>OMLF01040053.1:6783-18599 GCA_900302615.1 Holocentrus rufus | reverse complement strand
GAGTGTGACTGATAAAGGGCAGGGCAACTGCACCCTTTTTTAATAGATGTGCTTGTTGCACTCGGTGTATGAATGTCAGTGGTTCAGTGAGCTGGTTTTGTGTGCGTGTGTGACATTCGTGTGTGTGTGTGCTTGTGTGTGTGTTTGAGACAAAAGGAAATATGGGCACATATGTGTTGAGAAACTACGAGCGACGCTGAGATGCTTCTCCTGTGTGTGCGTCAGGATTTAGTTTTTGTGGAGTCATTATTTAAATTTTACATAGTTTTACATTTTTATGTTAAATTCAGTTTTCTGTCTGGTAGATATTATATGTGTTTTTAAAGTACAAAGACATAAGTATTTTTTGTGTGTGTGTGATGTTGGAGCTGTTCGGGGAGGATGGGTTGCAGTCTCTGTCTTCATCTCTCTTTTCATTCTCTCTGCATGTTTTTGTGGTTTGAATCGCTGTAATGAGAACACACACAGCCTCCGGCCTTGAGCAGCAGATATGCTGCAGGTGGTTTTCATATCCAACAGTGAAACGTGGATTGTTACACAAAACAGCAGACAGTGAGTCTTTTTCACTGTAATGTCAGGCACTCTGATTGTTCATATAGAGACCTCCAGTGCATGGCAGTTACAGTCAATCTAAATTTAATTGTGTAAGGCTCTTGACATTTTGGGGATTATGTTTTGAACACACATGCAAAAGAAATTTTCCCTGTTATGTGGAAACCTGGCAACTACATTTTTTTTGTCTCGCGTGATGTAAAAGTTTCCATGAGTCAATATTATGAACCGAAACCCACTGTTTCATGTCAAAATGCATGTTTGTCAAAGCGTTTTTTTTCCCACTCCTGAAAAGTTGAGTTTTTACAGACGTCATCATCTGACAGCCGTGACATTCGTTGTTTTATAATCAGAAACTGGTCTCCAATTAAAACGGAAACCATGAAAGTATCCTCTGGTCTGTTCAGGAGATTGGTCACGGGCTGCTCAGAATTAAAATGAGAACAACATGTGGAGGCAATGTTTTTTGGGAAGTCAGACGTTTGATTTGCAGCATTGAACAGTGATATAACAGAAAAATCACCCTTTGTACCAAAACAGGGCTCAAAATGATCAGATAGCTCAAAATTGCTTTGGACAGCTGGGTGTAAAAGCGTGCGCTACTGCTGGGGATCAAAACTTTTCTAGCTGTACTGATTCAGGAAAGTAGGTTTCAACTGCTGATTTTTTTAGGTGAGCAGGGGATTCAAACTGGTGACAAGCCTGCTGATTACTGCCGTCCCAACTCCCCTCCATTTGACACAAACGCAGCTTCACCTTCAGGACAGACCGGTGGGTGTCTTTTGAAATATCCTGACCTGAAATCGTACTGAACAGGCAACAGGTGTTAGGAAACAGGAATACACCAGGATTTTGGGAGATTGTCCCATTTGTCCACTTGCTTGTTAAGTGAAATGAACACAGGCACAAAAATCAGCCTTATCTCAAACCCTAACCTAGCATTTTCTCAGAAGTGAGAAAATAAGAGCTATCAGGTAAAGTAATTAATCTTAAATAATATACAGCAAAGACTGATGGTGCTGTGCAGGAAACTGGTAAAAGTTATACAAAACATGATAAAAAACTAGATGAGGTCACTCAGTAAAGTGCAGACCTCCTCCAGGTGTGTGTGGGGACACAGTGTCTATATAAAGTAGATAGTTGTTGTTGCTTTGTGCCACAACTGGTTGTAGAGGGTGAGAGGGGTTTTCCATGATGACTTTGATCTGGTCCCTCGTCCAAAGACCAGAGAAGATTAGGCAGATTAGTCCGCTGACGTATGAAACAGTGACGGCTGTTTTACACTTCATGTTTCACAGTGGTGAAGCATCAGGCTGTTGAACCTATTTTAACCCCCGCTTGTTGACAGATCCCATCAGCCTCTGACACTTTTTACAGTGTTGTTCTCCTGTGTGTCTGCTCTGGGTTCTGTGGACTTTCTTTGTCAGCTTTCTTCGAGTTAGACAATGAATGGAGTGAGGGAGTGGAGGTCATGAGAGCAAACTTTTTTCAAAGTTTTTGAATCGCTGCAACCACAAGAGGTTCTTCCACATACAGTCATAACTGTGCACAAAAAATGTAGGCTGATAGGCCCAGACAGACAGACACACCCGACCAAACACATACTCTCCTGTGGGAGATAATAGCAACATTTTGTGCTATCCATGACTGTTTTTTGATTCCATATAATATGAAGCCTGTGGGCAAAGAGAGAGCGTGTACACATAAAAATCACTGCACAGCAGATGGATATATTCACTTGAAATGTTATATTGAGTTAGTGTTATTTCATTTTTTAAATTTGTGAATCTACAGGCCATATATTCAAAACCACTGTCAACTGCTTATTACTAAAAAGTAAATCCTTAAGTTACATACTGTCACTTAATATAGTGTATGCCAGTATTAGCAGGGAGCAGTGAAACCATGCGATCCACTGGTTACACATGGATGATTCTATGTCTATATGGTGTCATCACTTCATCAGTCAGTCAGTACACGTTGACAACAGTGTAGCAGTGAACTCACCAGCCCAGTTCTGCAGAAGGAGAAGATTACCACATTGTTTACAGAGGCATTCGTCTCCTGTGCTTGTGTTTATTAAGCCAAGCATGACAAAGACAAATATTTTGGTGATTGGCTCATGATAACTTTGAACCACTTTGAATCTAAATCAGTGTTCAAATACAACAGCTAAGCTTTTTAATATGTAAAGCAAACCAAAATACTTTTTCATACCAGGGTGCTCATGCAAAATGACATCAAACAGGAGCTCGTGGCTTAATTTAAATCAACTTGGGGGTCCAGAACATGAAAAAGTTTGAACATCCCTGATGCAAACCAAGCATCTTTTTCTCCACAAACATTCTGTTCCCCCTCCTTTCCTGGTTCTTTCTCCTTTTTCCTACTGTGAGGGAGGAGGCGGCGGTGTGGCCCTAATGCCAAACAGATTCAGTTTCTGCTCATTCCCAAAGTTTCTTTCAGATGGTCTATTCCTGGACGGAGCTCCCTCCTCTAGCCTTTCATCTGTCAACATCTTGTGTTCAAGGGAAAAGAATGTTGGCCTTGAGACCAGACACTCTGTACGACTACCTTTTATGCTTCATTTATCCCGGGAGGGTTTGCTGAACATGCATGCTCTTTTGAAGCACTGGCCTGCTGCACACTTACACATGTCCGCCCAGTGGGAGCTGCACAGTGCAACCACAGTCCTCTACTGCTGGCCACTGTGCAGCTTCACTCCAGCAATTAGGGATCGAGCACCTCGCTCAAAGAAATAATCTGCAACATCTTCATATAAATAAATGTCTGCTTTGCTGCTCTGTCAGTGATTCATAAAACACAACAGTGACTCAGCCTGGACCCAGTTCATGAGGGCTTTCATATTGTTTTAACCAGTATACAACTAGTGGGGCTGTATAATGATGGGAAAAAAAAGATAATCCTGATCATTTTTCTTGGCTTCAGAAAGCACAGACGTTTTGTTTCCCTTTACATTTTAACATACAACACTTTTTTTTCTCAGTGAAAGCTAGAAAGTTTTCTTTTCACTCTTTCTATCTTAATCTTCTTGTGGTCCATGTATGTAATTATCTCCTCAACCCTAAGGAAAAAACTTTACACAAAATCTGTAATTGCTTGTTGGCATCTAGTTTAAAACCAAAGTGACTCCAAATGACAGACAATGACCCACTTTTAGGAACTTAAACAGCGTTTGTAGAATTTTCTTCTCTATTAGTGATGGGCGGATCGATTCTTTCCACAGAATCGGTTGCTTCGAGTTGATACATGTAAATGAATTGAACTTTTCGAACCTTACAAGTTTTGATACGTTTTGCAAAACATGTCAGTTTCTCGTGACACTCCGTTATAGTAAACGCACGTTCGACAGCTAGTGCTGCCCGCCCCACAAAATTTCTCTTCAATACATTACCAATCATCATGTATAAATTTAGGTTAATAAAGATAAATACTTATTGTAATGCACTGATTCAGCATCCCATTTGAATGTAGGGAGGCTGTGTAATCTCAATATGATGATGATTATTTTATTTTTATCCGACACTTAAAAGAGTCATTCAAAAAGATTTGTTCGTTTGTATTTACCCATCACTACTCTACTACTACATTTTGCTTCTCACTGTGTTTGTCCAAAATTAGTGTTTGAAATGTTTCTTTGCCTGCCGCTCAAACATAACTGTTTGTCACAATGATGCAGTTTGCACATTCAGAAGTTTTAATTGGTTGGAAGTGTTTAATATACCAAACTGTGACTTTAAGAGAAATTAAAAATAGAGTAAACACTTTAATATCACAAAATTAGTAATCATGAAGACTCAGTTGGTCATTCCCAGGAAAAAATATCCCCTGTTGCACTGAAAGTGATGCATTTTATGTTACTTTCACCAAATATCAAATCAAATGCAAAGGAACAGTCTAGTTGATTTACCGTGGTGGATTTTTGTTTCAGGGCACTCGAGGTTTTCTTTGGCTTTTGTATACAGAGTATTCACAAAGTTCTACATGATGTCCACACTGACCAAGATCACAGAGTTCAGGAAAAGCTGTGGCGTCATGCAAGGGATGTTTTGGCTGACAATTTACAGCTCAAGTGCTCTCAAGGCTAGAAATGTTTAATCTCATGAGAACAGGGAGTTTGATGGGGTTTCATGGCTGCAGCTGGCTAATAGAGAGACCTGATCAGCACAGGGAGGATCATGGGACGATATAAAACGGACTGGATTGCATCCAGGGTGTTAGCTTCGTCTGCTCTCGGGATTTTGAGAGCTTTTCATTTATTTGAAGTTCGTGAAACACAGTCGTCTGGTCGGTTTCGTGGCCAAAGCTGCTTCAGTTGTTTCTTTCAGAAGTCCAGCTGTTTGTTGTCTGAGCTGTGCTTCAGGCAGAGCCTTGCATTGCACAAGTCGCCCTTCACTGTCTGCCATCTCAAAAACCCACAATTCTCGCTGATCTTATACATAGCCCTGTAAACATAACTTTTTTTTCCTCAGGGGGATGAACTCATGATGAAGTGAGATGACTAAAATGGAACAGACTGCATCGTAAACAGTTACATTCTGTCCCACAGGGGAATGCAAAGTCCTCCTAAACTTGCTAAACACTCATAAATAGCCACAACAAAACTCCCCTATTTCCTTGGACTTCGATTTCAGCAAATGGAGAGACTTTCTGGGGCAAACATTTTGCCCTGCACAATATGTCTGTGCTCTCTGCCCAGGGACAGAGTGATATGGAGCTCTTCGAGGCAGTATCCAACCATGCTGATAGCTCCCCCCAGGCCTGCCGTGTGCCTTGCTCATGCCCAGGACAAGATGATCTCCAAAGCTCCCACCAAATTATTCCAGCAGATTATCTAAAGGTTAGAGGCCCCTCACTTGACCCAGGGCCCAGGACAACTGACCCGTGTTCCCCCCGTGTCGGCGGCCCTGGCTCCCTCTTTATCCTCGGTAATCGGGCACTGTCTTTCTCTCAGGACAGAGCCTGGGAAATGAAGTTACTCATAAATTTTGATGTTGTGTGTAAATGGGCAGACAGTGTTCTGATTTACCAAACTATGAAATAATCAGAATATCTTTTTTTTAGTGAGAAAGTTTCATGAATCACACACAACAAGTAAGCTGTTTGCCCACAGTCAATTCTGCACTTTCTCTCAGATGAGTTTGATACATGAGGGGTACGGTCACTAAGCAAGTGGTCCAACTCCTGTGATGAATCATCGCAATAGCTGAGAACAATCTGGTGTGATGTTTTGAAGTAGAATTTAACAGCTTCAACTTATAAAGCAAGCTGTCATCCCATATCATCAGTGTGCATATTGCAGAAGATAGCTGCAATTCTGATCATTTCACACACAATGTCTTTTGCAAGGGGTTTGAAAGTGAAGTCATATGATAATGATTAGTTATTTTGATGCTCAGTGTGCCTCCAAGCCTGCAGTGTGTACCGTGCATTGAACATCTCAGGGTAGTTTTTAGAATTTGCATTCTGTTCAGTGCTGGTTGCCTCTGATACTGTGATAACAAAAGCAGTCCGCTCATTTGCATTCTGAAAATAGAACATCCCTCTGAACTATGTCCATGTGGTCTGTCCTGTACCATGCCACCTTCATGTCTTCAAAAGGCCGGCCTGCTCAGAAAAGGAGGAGAGCAAGAAAGGGGAAGAAAGACTTGAGAAAGAGAAAAAAAATGAGGTAAAACAGAAGAGCAGAAATAGGGACCGATGAAGACAGGAACACAGGCAGAAGTTGACCTCAGTAAGAGAGGCTGGCTACAACTGCAGTTATTTAAATCACTCAAGGGATTTTGCATGTTGTATTTTGCTTTGTCAACATGCATCAGCCTGTCTCATGGACCGACACAGGAGCAATTCATCATTTACTTGACTGTGCTGCACATTTCACCTGACTTCACTGGTATTAAATGTTTTCCCAGGCTGTGTGTGTGTGTGTGTGTGTTCACATACAGATATCCTATCAGGCTGACCTCCCTCTCTCCTCTCTGGTTAAGGACACATAAGGGAAAGGTCCAGCTGGGATGATGGAAAGATGGAAGTGAGAAAGATTCTTTTTTTCCACTTCCATCTCTCTTGCAAATACCAAGTGTGTAAACCTCAAGAGCTCCTTCATAACAGATTTTTTTTTCTCTTTTTTTGAATGACCCATGTGTCACTTGTCCCTTAATCTGATTTTTCCATCATCTCAACTGTTCTCTATTTTCATTAGATTGGGCAGGTCAAAAGAATAAAGAGCTGTGTATGGTAGGTGAAAACGTTGCTCAACAGCCTCTTGAGAGATTATGATTTTATACATTTTGGTTAATATCCATGTGAAAAAAGGGCTGACAATTTTTTTTCGTAGTTTTTATCAGTGAAAACAACACTTTGAGTGTGTGTGACAAATTTGATAAGAGAAAGGGAAAAGGTTCATTGGATTTTATGCGACACTGCTGTATGTTGCTGTGTGAATAGTTGTTTCATGTCTGCAGTGTTTGTGTTCGTCTTGATAGTTTTTTGTCTCCCTTGCAAAAGAGGTTCTTCATCTCGATGGGACTAGTGCGGTTTAATGGAATTTTTCTAATTAATTAAACAGGGAGAGAGGGACCAAACGGGGAGGCGGCTGGTAGGGGGGGTATTTCTCTCTGGAATATTTCTGGAACTGGAATATTCCGGGTACCTGAGCACTATTTCTGTCCTGGAGGCTCTCTGATATTTCTGGCTCCGTGACCTCCTGTGTGGTATGAGGGAAAGGGAATGGTGAAGAAGGAGCTGAGTGACAAGGCGAAGCTCTATTTACTAGTCAGTCTTTGCTTCGACTCTAACCTATAGCCATGAGTGTTGAGTAGTGACCAAAAAAAGGAGCGCAATGAGCAGTTAAATGCACCAGAAATGTGGTTTCTTCAACTGGTGGCTGGCCTCATGAACTTATTTTACAGGGTCAGAAGCTCAGGGATCCAGCAGGATCTCAGAGTAGAGCTGCTGCTCCTCTGCACTGAGAGTCAGCCGAGGTGGTTCAGGCATCAGATAAGGATGTTCCCGGGTTGTCTCTTTTTGGAGGTTTCCAGGCACGTGTGACTGGGAAGAGGTCTTAGGGCAGATCCTGGATCTGCAGGAGGTATTAAAGGCAGATTCATGGTCCTTCATTGAGGCGTTTTATCGTAGCTGTGAAAGCATGTATAGTTCTGTGTTTGTGAGTCAGTGTGCAGATCGCTGACAGCAGTGTGAAGTTTTTATTAATAGCATGCTAGCAAATAGATACAAACTGAAGCAATTGTGTTTCCATTTTCTGAAACTGAGTGTCCTCTTTTAGACACACATTCAGTGACATCTGGCAGTCTTTATAATTTGGGGATGAGGTGTCTTAGAAATTACATAATTACGAACCTCCTCAGCTCTTCTCTTTTTCGACCGGCTCCATGTTGTCTTCGCTATGAGTAGAAATTAGCCACAAAACGGGTGGAAGAAGTATAAAGTGGCCAAGCGGACCAGTCACTGTCCTTGCGGTTCAGTTCGGGGTCAGGTTCGTGTTTTTGGAGAGGTGCTTCTAAGCTACAGCAGCAGCTTGTTCGAGCTACACAGCAACCACAGACACCTACTGTGCAGCCATGGCGGCGCTTTGATGCAAAAGTATGAATTGTCCATACCGGTCTCAGTGGGACTCGAGATCCCCCAGGAAGACCTGCTGATAATTGCAGGGTAGAGGGCTATGGCTGCACTGCTGCTGCTGCAGCTCAGGCGGATAAATGGCTGGAAAATGCACGGGCTGACGGTACAGATTTAGTGAGCTTTCACCTCCGCCCACCTTTGCGTCCTCAGCTCCACTCAGATCACAACAAAACTGAGTGCTGATTTTTCTTGTCCGGTTGCATTGTGGGGGAGATGATAAACCAGGCAGGATTACTGACCGGACACCGGCCAGGGTCTGGTTATTTTGTCAGTAGGGTTGCAGAGCCAGTTCATTTAAAAATATACAGGTCTAGATGAATCTTTGCTTCATTGCTTCCTGTGTTTAAAATTTGGTGTATTCTATCATCATGTGGGTCATATGTAGGTCTTCTACTACTATATAATATAGAGCTAGACACCAAATGAGAATATTAGCAGCAAGCATTATTATATTTATAATGGAGTGGAAATATATGCATGCATGTGCATAGAAAACTAGTAGCCAATTAGGGGGAATTATAAGATTTTAGTCAATGAAGGTCAGGTCCATTGCAAATATTTAGTTGAACAGAAAGAAAGAGTCTCCTCATTTTCATTTCTTTCAGAGGATGCTGTTTGAGTTATTGACAAATGTACAGAGCCTCTCTAATTTCCTCTGTGCACATATTCATCATTTCATTCAACATGAGCGTGGTGCAGAGGAGCCCACGTTAAGTTTGTGCCCCAGGCTCCTTTGATCCGGCCCTGGTCAAAGGTTTGATTCCCACAGCAGCCAGTCAGTGTGATGTGTGTCGAGGAGTCTGTGAGCAAGATAACAACTTGCTCAATATTTGCTCATTCACAGTCAAGTCACTGGGTGAGAGCAGCAGATGAACACCTAACATGAATGTGTGTAGACCTGTGAGAACTTCAGGCAGCTGAGCAGACAAACAAACACTTTCTTTTCCCTGTAGTTATGGTGCTTTCACTTACTAACTTACTGCTACAGAAACTGGCAGCAGATATAAGAGAGGTTTACCTCTCCATATCACTTAGTGTACTTAGTGTCTGTCTTCAGTAGCATTATGGCAAAATACAAATATATTATGCAATATATATAATATGCCTGTTAAATGTGTGTGTGTGTGTGTGTGTAGATGGGCCAGGTGAGGAGGAGATGGAGGTGCAAGGTGGAGCTCCTGGCCAGACGGACGGAGGAAAAGACAACTGTGTATCACAGGTAGACGGAGAAACGTTACTGTAGAAACAAAACTTTGTTCTCAGTTATAGAAACAGATAAATCATCTTTAGAAAGATGGAAACATCACCATAGATAACTGTTCCCAGTCAAAGGAACAATGTGCATAGTTCGTTCTTTGGTCTTTTAAAGGCCACAGAAATGTTGTTTATCATGTCTACCATGTTTTTCCTTGGTCTCTTTCCCTTTCTTTCTGTCTCTCTCTCTATTCGCCTCCAAAAATGACCTGAAGTGAATTTCACCCTCATATCCTGCTTTACTTTGCATTGTCAGGCTGAAGATTGACTTTTAAGATTAGTGTAAAAGACAGCTGTAGCTCGTGTGGGAAAAGTTAATGCCAGAGACCGTCTTTACTCCACAGAACTTAAATGGATAGAACGGTCATTCGGCCGTTTTTATGTGTACCGTTGCCATGGTACTGTTGGGCTGACTTCTGACTTGGGACACTTGGGACACACGACGTAACACAGTGCACATTCAGATGTTCATAGTTCTGCAGTAGGCTACAGCCACAGCACAACATATCTGTAGGCTGACCTGTAGCTCTCATGTGTGACACTGAATTGAGTTGTCGCCATAGCAACTAATCACCATTTTGTTGTGTACCAGCCAAATGACCACAGCAAACAGTGCAATGACTGTTCTATTCATTCAAGTTCTGTGCTTTACTCTAATGATGCAGGGCTTCTATCAGTCATCTAAAGTTGTCCGGATTGTGCGTGCGTTCGTGTGTGTGTGTGTGTGTGTGTGTGTGTGTGTGTGTGAATATTGAGCAGGACATACTCAGTGGGGAGGAGGGTTTCAGTGACGAAGAGAGAACAAAACGAAGAGCAGAGAGGAGGCGAGCCAAGAGGAAGGTGAGTGGAGAAGAAAACACACTGACTGACATCACAGCACTCTGAACAGTGGCCTGTAGACCACAGCTACCAAACGGAAAAGAATATTATGCATTCCCCAAATAACATTTCAAAAACATGGCAGATAATCTTATAAAATAATTAATGTCCAAATTTGCCATTTTAGCCTCATATTGTCCAAGGTTTCATTTTGAAGTAATTTTTCACGGTGAATTTGTTGAGCTCTGGCGGTAACAGAGCACATTCAGGTGTGTTCTTGCCCTGGAGCGAGGATATCTTGCCTCGAGCTAAGGTCATCCTTAGCTGACTCAAGAATGTAATAAATCATGTTTTCCCCTGGGTGCACATGGAGTGGTTTGTGAAACGCAGGGTTGTCAGCCCAGGGCTAAATGTCCAGCCAGTCTTAAGTTAAAAAGGCTCTAAAATGTGGTTAGTTTTGCCCTGGGAGCATCTGAAAGTATGTTTTTTTATTACTTTGGTCAGCCAGATATTACCTTTCTTTCCCGCATTCTTGGTTGTATCTTGAATATTTTGAGAGATGTCTGTTATCAAAAACATCAACTGAATGCTGACTTCATCATGTCACTTTTACATTTTGTGGATTCAGCTGATGCCCATATTGAACACAGCAGAATTTAAAAGCCTACATTACCAATCTCTGTATTGATTGCTTCTAATTTCAGGCGCATTATGCACATGACGTTGTCCTGGAAATGAGCACAAGCTAGATACCAAAGATGCATTTTGTCAAGCATGCAAACAAATATTTTCTCTAACTTGCAATAAACAGTTTTAATGGATTGTTGTGCATCTGCTAATTGAAATAAATCTGCTGCATTCCACCCCTCTACACCTGTCACCTCACCTGTATATACCTGTTAACACACCTGTTTCCTCACCTGTCTCCACACCTGTTTATTCATGTTTTGTTTTGTTTTTTTTTTCTTAATAGATTTTCAGTTTTTTTAGATTTTTGGGCTACTATATTGGATAGTTATAGTTGTAGTTATAGTCGGATAGTTATAGTGGAGATAGCCAGGAAAAACAGGACAGAGAGAGGGAGGGGATGACACTCAGCAAAGTGCATGGGCGAGAATCGAACCCATGCTGCTGTGTTCATAAGTATGTGATACATGTTCTACACACTGATCCACCGGGGCACTCCCTGTTTTTATGTGTTACTACACCTGGTACCACACCTGGTACCACACCTGGTACCACACCTGTTACCACACCTGGTACCACGCCTGTTACCACACCTGTTACCACACCTGGTACCACACCTGGTACCACACCCACCTCCATTCCTCTGTCCACCTCTCACTGTCTCTTTCCATGCCTGTCACCACACTTGTCTCCACATCTCTTCACACCTGTTTCCACACCTGTCTCCACACATCTCCACACCATCCCACAGCCATGTCCATACTCTCCTTTCAGAGACAGAAAGAACGAAAGAAGCTGGAGAGAGAGGAGAGGATGGAGAATGCTCCAGAACAGGTGAGATGAGG
>OMLF01040037.1:5459-19419 GCA_900302615.1 Holocentrus rufus | reverse complement strand
GTGTGTGTTCAGCCCCTTAAATGTTCTTTTAAAAGCAACTGCTAACATTCAAAAGACTATCTTACCAAAGAGGTCAGTCATAAATTCTAAACTCTTAAGTAATATCCCACACGATGACCATTTATGACCTGCCAGTAATTTCTCTTTCTGTACAAACAGACCCACATGCATCCATTCCTTGGAAACACATGACCCTAAAAAACTTTTATGGTGCTTTTTCCAGATATAACACTGCATGCTGGTGAAATGTTATCTCCGTTCTCACTTTAGGTTTTCATTCATTGTTCAAATGCAGTGCGGCAGAGGACAATTAAGTATAGTGCAGCCATGTTTCTGAATGATCGCAGGTCAAGTGTATAAGTACATACATTTTTTTTATGTTTCCTGTAGCACTTACCACATTATGCACATGCACACATACACACACACACACACACACACACACACATACACACCACTGATATTGCCAATGGGCCAAGCATTCTTCCATCACCAAATTCTGGTGGTCCCATAATGTTCAGTAGTATCCACATATGTTTGCACATATTTAAAGGACCTGTTACACCTCAGGGGCTGGTGACCACAGAATAGTGTTTTCCCACCTTTTCAGTCTGACATAAATTGTCATTACGCAAGATAGATCATAACAAGTGGAAAACAACTATATTCACATATTTCTGTAAATATAATTCATTTTATTCATGCTGGTAGATGTTTGCCATATGATGATCCCTGATTGGAGATTACAGGTTACAAGACTATTTTTATCTACTGCTGCATGAAAAAAATAAGTTCTCAAATCCTTTATTAGTACCCAACATCATGAAAGGTGAGGACAAAATTTGCAGACTTTTAAAGTAATTATGAGTATATCATACTTACATATTGAGAGTCTGATGAATGGTCATTTTAAAGTGCTAAATTATTGATGCATCAACCTAAATGGAATACAGCATTTTAATGTTGTGGTCCAGGCGACAATAGGTCAAACTGCTCCAAATATTTTACTGTTGAGTTGTTTAAACTCTTACAATGCATATTTTCTGAGATTATGGTATGGCTTGCACATAAAATTCTGGACGGGACAAATGTAGTGTAATCAGAAAATATTTCCCTCTGACATGTAGGGGAGTAAAAGTATAAAGTCTGAAGAAACGGAATCATCCAATAGAGTGCCAGAATCTTAAAACTATACTTACTTACAGTACCTGAATGTTTGCTTTCTACTCGAGATTGCCAAATTACTTTTGTCACCAGCAGGTGGCGAAGCTTCCCGGATGCGTCTCGCGATACAAGGCTGTTCTCGCGGCATTCTGTTCATGTGGCAGCTTGTGGAAATCTCTGAGCTCGTCTTTCGTTCAGGTTGAAGACGGAGAGTGGACACGCATTGCGTGTCGCAGCAGGGATTTTTCAATTATGGTAAGCATGAGGTGTATTTGTGGTCCTAAATACGAAATATTTTCAATATAGGATGGCATTTCGAGATTTGGCAAGCACAGAGTGTTGAAATACCAATATAGTTGTGTTTTTATGGGTGTTGACTTAAGGCCTCCTCAGTATGGCGAGTTTTAGCCACCCATATAACTTGGCTAACCTTACACACTTTATATACGTCAAATCTGCCTGCAAATAAATGCAACTTGAGCAACTAACCTAAACCCCAGTGATGCACGTGGAGTTAAACATCGTTTCATACCTCTGAATTAGCTTTAGTAAAAGAGGTAAGGTTAGCAGTACTGCTAGCTTACACAGCAACATAGCTGTGGGTTTACGGCACAGGCCCCGTTAAAACACGTGGGCACGTTACTCGACATGTGGTTACCTGTACTAGCAGAAGTTACTTTTAACTTTAATTTTTGTCATTATGGCAAAATAGTGAAATTAAATTCAAGAATTATTACACGAATTGCCTAAATTAGCAACGTTATTGAGATGACGCGTGAATACGTTGCCCCAAATTGCGGCAACGTTACCACGTGGGAGTTGGCTAACACCAGCTGGCATTAAACCTTAATAAAATTGGAGAACATTGTTAGTTATAACGAGAAGTCTTATGTGCATGGAGATTAAGGTTACCATTCATGTTTCTTACCGTACTTCATTTCTTTTCCGAAGGTGCTGTTGCACGTGTTATTTGAGCATGCGGCGGGCTACGCTCTGTTCGCCGTCAAAGAAGTGGAGGAGATCGGCATGCTGCTGCCTCAGGTTGGTCATTCAACCTTTCCACTGCCGGTTGGACAAAGTTGGCATGTCCCTATAATAACATGCAACAAAATCATATCCTCTGTTTTGTAATTTTAGGTCGAGGAAAGTGTACTGAGCATCGGGAAGTTCAACAGCATGGTCAGCCTCGCCGCCTTCTTCCCGTTCAAGTCGGCCCAGGCTGCCCTGGAAAACATAAATGCGGTTTCTGAAGGCGAGTTGTGCCACTACTTTACAACTTCATTTACTGTTTCATCAGATGTCATGATGCTACTTTAATCTGTCAATCCACTGAACAACCGTGCTGACAGCATAATGTCAACCCTGAACATCTGAATCCAGCCTTGCAGAGCACATGAAAAGTAGCATAAGCTAATATTTCTGCTGGGTGAATGCAGAGACCTGCTAACCTTAGTTTGAATATAACTATAGGTGTGTAATGTCTTTTTAGTCTGTGTGCTACATTTAACACAGCAAGTCGAATTAAAAAATATGAAAATGTAAGCAGTAGGCAGATTGACCCTCGAGTTACGAGTAACGAGTTGAGATGGCATGTCTGAGTTTTACTTCAACAGCCAGTAGCATTCTTTTAAATCAGGCAGGTCCAGTCTGGTTGGAAGCTTGTGACATCTGAGTAGCCTTGTAACCTGTAGGTGAAATGCAGTATGTGGTCTAGGACTTCTGCAGGTGGGGGGATGGGGGGAGGGGTGTTCCAGGTTAAAAAAAAAGGAAAGTCTGCTTGCCTAGTGCAAAAGTGGTATACAAGAGTTCAAGTGACAGCCGTACTAGGCAGCTTGGCCTCATAAATGACATACTTAAGCACTACTGTGTCACTTTGGAGACCTAATGGAGCATTTTGTTTTGCAGGTTTGCTTCCTCAGTCTGTGTTATAAGTGCCCAGCTATCAGCACTACCACATTTACTTTATTTTGGCTGCATGAATAAACACCATGAGAACAATACTTTTTGAAAATAGATTATTAAAACAAACCCCTTTTAGTGTAACAAGTCATCAGCGTATTTTGTTAAGAAAACACTGAGCTGCTACATAGAATATACAGTCTGGCAGGTCTGAATGCACAATTAGGTGATTTGTTCATTACTACTATGCCTTTAGTGTTGCTCTGCTCTAGAATCAAAATTAATACTGATGTCAAGTGCGTACAGATATTTCAATACCATCTACCACTTGCAGGTGTGGTTCACGCTGACTTGAAGTTGTTCCTGGAGACAAACCTGCCCCACGCTGGAAAGAAGAAAGTTACGTTGGGGGTTTCTGATGCCAAGATAGGAGCAGCTCTGCAGGAGGAGCTGGGTGCTTCCATTCAGACTGGTGGTGTGGTGGCCGAGATACTTAGAGGTGAGGAAACAGTTTCCCTCTAACTCAGTCTGTTACATTGTTGTGGGACATTTTTATATGATGGGTGGTGTCTTGAAACAAAATGGCCTGTTATGATGTGATCTCATGATCCTGAAACTCCTGATGGTTCATACTGAAAATCTGAACAGCCACTCATCATGGGCCATACATCATTCATCATTCTACTTGACAGCAACAAATTCTGATGTGTATCTGTCCTCTCAGGTGTGCGGCTGCACTTCCACTCCCTGGTGAAGGGACTGACCGCCCAGGCTGCCTCCAAGGCACAGCTCGGTCTGGGCCACAGCTATTCTAGAGCCAAAGTCAAGTTCAATGTCAACAGGGCCGACAACATGATTATCCAGTCGATCGCTCTGTTGGACCAGCTGGACAAGGACATCAACACTTTCTCCATGCGAGTTCGGTAAGGAGCTGGGCTTCTTTAGACCACTATTGCTCTGCAAGTGTCTCCTTTCAACCATTTCTAGTTGAAAGAAGAATGTACCTTTAGGTTCTTTTTTGTTTTGTGTGTTTTTTGTGGCTTTTCGGTGGTTTCGCTGTAAGCCCTTTGTCTTTATGCTGTGCTTTGCATGGTACTGATGTGGCTTTTATTCATTTGGCCTACTTTAAGACCCCATGAAATGGTATCTTAAGCCCATCATTGTATGTAGTTCCTGTTATAACAGGATGTTTGGGCGGGATGTCATTTTACTTCACGCATACAGATGAAGAATGAGGTCACCAATTAAGAATACAGTTTTTCTAGAACATAAAGATTAATGGAGTCAGATTCATGGGGGCTTAGAGACTAACATCACCTACTGGATGATGCCAGTGATAAGCTGTCTTGATGCTGCCAGGTGTGTAGCTTCAGTGCTGTGGTGGGTTTTATGAAGCAAATGGTTCAATTGTTGAACCCTTTGATTGCTTTTAACAGGAAGCATACTTAACCAGAGCAGCCTCCTGGTGCCTACCACAGACAGCGCCCCCTAGAGTGTTGGCTGTATAGAAAAGGGAGGAACATGAACCTCTACCCTGCATGCCAGATACTGTCTGGAGGGACCATACTGTTGGGCAGAGACACTTCTTGTGTCTGACCCCTGTCTATATACTCATCTCAGAAGACCTGTAATTCTCCTTTGAATGTTACAAGTTATAGTTTGTCCTTGGGTGACAGTCTGACATGGTCATTTTTGTTGAAATATTTTGTTAAAATATTCCTTGTGTGGTTACAGTGAATGGTACGGCTACCACTTCCCAGAGCTGATCAAGATAGTGTCAGACAACTCCATGTACTGCCGTCTGGCCCAGCTCATCGGCAACAGGAAGGAGCTGTCAGAGGAGAGCCTGGAGGGTCTGGAGGAGGTGGTGATGGACAGTGCCAAGGCCCAGGCCATCCTGGACGCGTCCCGCAGCTCCATGGGTCAGTACACAGGACAGTCAAAATCGCATAAAGACCACATTGTGCCCCTTTTTTGCCCACCCTGGACTAACGTTTGTCCTTGGTGTCGAACACAGGGGGGCAGAGTAGCTCTCTCATAAACCTGTAGTGAAGGCACAAATCCTCACTGCGGATCCTGTCGGGAGAAACAAACCACATTGCTTGCAGAGTTACATGCATAAAATCCATGCACATGTAGATAGGTTAATAGCATTACTCATTGCACCAATTTAAAAATAAGTTGATAGGTATGGCTTAAACCCAAAGGAATCAACCCCCCCTCCCTCTCCTGATGTCTCCCTCCAGGTATGGACATCTCCCCCATCGACCTGATCAACATAGAGAGATTCTCTAACCGCGTCGTGTCTCTGGCTGCCTATCGGCTGGAGCTGCAGGAGTACCTGCGCTCCAAGATGAGTCAAGTGGCCCCCAACCTCGCAGCTTTAATCGGAGAAGTGGTGAGTAGAGGTCTCTTGTAAACTTCTATTTTGACATTAAACATGGGACCAATGATGTTCTACCAAAATCTGTCAATCCACTGAACTTCTACGATGAGATCTTCATCCGGTACTGATGGTCTTCCCCTCCAAGAGCTTTAGCTTAAACAGATACTGTAGTAAAGATGGGCCTCCCTTGCTGTTATGGATGTGACTGACTGTATTTTTTCCCGTAATCTTCAGGTGGGAGCTCGTCTGATCTCCCATGCCGGCAGTCTGACCAACCTGGCCAAATACCCGGCTTCCACCGTGCAGATCCTGGGAGCAGAGAAGGCCCTGTTCAGGTACTGGGGCACCCCCTCCCTGCTGGGGGAAGCAATGGCTGCAGTGATGGCAGGGCTGGGCCGGAGCAGAGAAGGGTGACTGGAGAAGGCTGACTTGTGAAGTCTCCTCTGGAGTGATCCCTCTCGCCCTAATGCACCCCCACAGTCTGAGCAGCCACACACGGCACTGAGGTAGCGAAACTGTTATGCTGATTTTTAAGCAAGGAGTGCCAACACAACTAACTTCTAGCAATTTGTTAGAAAAAAAAATAACTGAGTTTTGGTCTGTTGTCTTAACTGTTCATTATGAATGTCAAAGCAACCTTATTTTCACACAGAGCTCTAAAGACTCGAGGCAACACCCCCAAGTACGGCCTGATCTTCCACTCCACCTTCATCGGTCGTGCAGCTGCCAAGAACAAAGGCCGCATATCCAGATATTTGGCAAATAAGTGCACCATTGCCTCACGAATCGACTGTTTCTCTGGTGAGTTGTGTTTATGTAAGAGGCATAGATACGCTTCGTGTTTAATCTCAACTTAAGTTCCTCCTCTGCCTTTAAATTTGCAATGATGCTTCTATTTTTCGTCAACAGTATTCAACTTTCGGGTTGATGTTGAGAAGCTAATTCCTGAGCAAAGCCATTTTTCTGTGCTTTGCTTCTGTAGTTTCCCTGTTGGATCTGTGACCGATTGTTTCTGTTTGACAGAGGTCCCCACGAGTGTGTTTGGAGACAAGCTGCGTGACCAGGTGGAGGAGCGCCTGTCCTTCTATGAGACCGGTGAAGTGCCGCGCAAGAATGTGGACGTCATGAAGGAGGCTGTGAAAGAGGTGAGCTCAGATGAAGTTTTGAATTGTTTAGGTTGCAGATTGACAGTGAGGTAATCCTCTCGCTTACACATTCACTCATTCATTGCCTGTTAAGCCTGCTGTGAATGATGACAAATCTATCCCTGACTTGTACTGTGAGGGTAAAACTGATTTAATGAGCCTGACACAGCGTAACATAAAACCTGTGAAATGACTGGTCGTTATCTGCTTGATCATCATGGCAGTAACCTGTTTCTCTCCTCATCGCAGGCTAATGATGTCACGGCCGAGATAAAGCGGAAGCTGGAGAAGAAGGAAAAGAAACGCAAGAAGCGTGAAAAGAAGTTGCAGGAACTTGAAGCAAATGGTGAAGCCAATGGTGAAGCAGAGGTAGGTGGTCGTTAGGGTATTTGGCTAAGCATGTATTTGATTTGGGATTTGGCCTAGTTATGTGGTCCTGTCTCAGTGTACGACATGCAAGACCAACCTGACTCCGAACCATTGGCAGGTCCTACCCAGTGGGCTTGATCACTGAAGCGAGTCATACATCGCATCTACTTGAACCATATGGAGGGGTGGGGTTTATATGTCCATGTGACTGGACTTTTCCTAACTCTATTCTTTTTCTCGGGAGAAGGTGGAGAACGGAGATGCAGACACCAGTGTGGTGAAGAAGAAAAAGAAAAAGAAGCAGGCAGCAGAGGAG
Organism: Holocentrus rufus; assembly: GCA_900302615.1. NCBI lineage: Eukaryota > Metazoa > Chordata > Actinopteri > Holocentriformes > Holocentridae > Holocentrus > Holocentrus rufus. Next base: position 12,140 of record OMLF01040037.1, on the reverse strand, counting down.
GCAGAGGTCAAGGCAGAGGAGGTCTCTGCTGCAGAGAACGGAGCGGAGGACGGCGAAACCCCAGCTAAGAAGAAAAAGAAACGAAAGTCGGAGGCCATGGAGGTAGAGCCAGCTGAGGAGACCCCAGAAACGCCCGTCTCTGAGAAGAAAAAGAAAAAGAAGAAAAAGGAGAATGCTGAATAGATGGCGAAAGACTGAACTCTCATTTCATGTACAGTTTCTTTATTTTTGTTTTCTTTTACTCACTGGACTTACAAACCAGCTTGTGTGCTTGAAGGCAGATATGTAAGCAGAGTTTTGTTGTATAGTCCTTTTTTAAGAAACCTCAAAGCAGGTTACACTGAAGTGAAACAGAGCTGTGCCTTGAATTTTTTTTGCTTGTACCTGTGTAAATAAATTGCATTATAGCCACATTGCCCTCCAAACAATTGTCCTTATCAATGTAATCATCTTTTGTAAAGTAAAATATCTTATACAACGCCCTTTGTCAGATTGATTCTTTTGAGAGTCTCTCTTCATAGCAGGTCTATGATAGTGGTTACTGCTAGCCAAAGAAGTGGGTCCAATAAAGGCTACTGGTACTAACAAAACTTGTAAATGTACCTGCATAGTTTACATGCACCTAGGTGAGTTGTGGACTAAGTTTATCAATGAACACTGCATTGCATTATGCATCAGGTAGTTACTACTTTTGTCCTGAATGTGCAAAATATATCTTGTCAGTTTATGTTGGCCACATTTTGAGTTGTGGTTTCATTATACCATGGATATTTTGTGCAATTTGCTGTTGGTTGTAAATCAAACCTACTGTTAAAACACAAACTCATCTTGCACATTGAAAATGATACACAAACCTAAATCATGACTTCATGGTTTACCAATGAAATTCAAAATGAGGTTTAGTTATGGTGGGTCGGGAGGTTCATTAAATAGATATATGATTACAGATAACACATCCAAATAAATCCATGGCAGAGGAAGGAAAACAATTACACTGAATGTTTAGGTTTTTTCCATTATTGGATGGATTATTTGTAAGAATTTGTTTTTTAAAAATTAGTTTTTGTTTTGTACATTGACTGTGTTTATACATTGTTCCAAAAGACTAACTGCTTTAGTAAAAGGTTTTAAAGGTGCACCATGCAAATTAAATAATTAGATAAGTGACAACCATGTAGACAACTAAACAAAAACCTGGAATGACGATGAAATTTGGTTGAGTCAACATGATTCTCATCATGGGTTACTGATAAAAGTATGTATTGTTCACATTTGACAGCTGAGTATAAAGGGCCTCAATTCAACCTGACCTCATAGTGCATATTCAAACACCTCTTCCTGTATGGGAGATCTAAACTTGTTCAGTCCCTCAGCCCTAGAGATGATTGGGTGTTTAACTTCAGAAAAATATTGCCAGTGGGCTCTTTAAGACCATTGTCCCAGATTTTACTTATGTGTTCACTCATTTTGGTGTTGAGCGCTATGCATGTTTTGCCTCTGGGCAAGGGCATGGACATTTTATAAAGCAGAGCGCATTTGTCGTGTTGCAGGAGATTGTGCCTTTTATGTTCTGTTCCTTCCCTGTGTAGCGGTGATGATAAATGTAGTAATTGTTTGTAAAATTACCCTGGCAAGGCTGCAGCACAGAAGCATTTCCTGTCAGGTATGTCAAACTGATTAGTCGCAGGATGGAGGTTGGCTTTGGGGAGACAGAAAAAGACTTGGAGCAATCCCCTTTGATTTCTCTGTCTGGGGTGAAATGCTTTGAAGGATATGGAGCAGAGGTCAGACTGGATCACCTGTGTCTTTGAAGCCTTAAAAATATTATGGGGGCGAGTAAAATTATGGCAAACCTGGATGTAACAAAAGCTGCCATGTTTTTACTCTCTTTTATCTGTTGCCTGCATGGATGTATGTCACTTTTGTTTTACCAGTTACATCAAGTCTTAAGTTTGTCATAGTCAAAAAGCCATAAGGTTAAGGAAAATATTTTGCTTGTCACTCTGATGGATTTAAAGGTTAATAATGTGCTTGTTCAACACTATCTTTCACCTTCTGTAACATTAAGCCACAATTTTCCCCCCTTTTTAATATAATGTCATGTTTTTACGATTATTTGTGAAGGGGATTTTTGGCAGGGAATTAAAAAAGGGCACAACACCAGGCTTATAATCTGATAATCCCCTGCAGAACTCCACAGAACTTAAAATTGCATTCAAGTTGCACCAAATGTGCTGGTTGGCTTGACTATCCTGTATTCTACATGCTGCATGACAAACGGAGTGAATATCGGCTACAGCTAAGCCTGTGAGTTTAATTCAAAAGTTTGTGTATCTGTTCATTGCTTTGAATATATATGTCAAAATAATGGCTCTGAACACAATACACATCCTTGGGTGAACTGTGGTGTGAAAGATAATACCAGACCCCTACAAACTGTTGAGAACTTTTAATTTGTTGGACAACAAGGATTAAACCAATGTTAAAATGACATCAAATCCAAGGCCTGGCTGGTGATACCAACCAACTAGTAAGGTGGGAGACACAGATAGAGGGAAACGGGGCGAAAAGAAAGTCAAGCTATCAACTCAAGTCACCCTCAATATAAGGATTCACAGATGGGGGAGACCAAAGTTACAAAAACTTTTTTTCTTCTAAAATAAAAAAAGGCCTTTGCCATGAAAATGATGTGTGGTATTTATGTACATCATTCTCAGGGTTCATGTATGCATACAAAAAATCCACGTCACATGATGCTTGTTTGTGTTCAAGTATATTCACCATCAACTTCATTAATTCTCCATGATTTTAGCATTCTCGTCTTTCCACATTTTTTGAAATTATATGTCCTTCAAAATAAAAAAACAAATGCAGAAAACCACATTTCATGTCCTACGAATACATATATACTGTATAAATACATACATAAATATATTTTACATACAACAGCCATAAATTTGAAAAGGGGATATATAGAGCAAAGGGATAGGGGTGGTAGTGTGTGTGTTTTAGCTTGGTGCTGTAAAATGGTTTGTCCCTCTATGATCTGTTCAGTCAGATGGGCAGGTGTGGTGCTGTGTGTTGACGTCTGTCCATGCACACGCACGCTAACTTGAACCTCGCCATCTCAGTTGGCCCAGTAGGGAGAGCTGCCATAGCTGGACTTGTTGACCTGGCTCTTCTGCTGCATGCTGTTGGACTGGCCACGCTGGCTAGGACCACCCTGAAAACAAAGAGGCACGAAAAAATGGGCATGTATTTTTGAATACTAATTCCCAGAAACCTGTTTCCCCATCTGGTAGAGGAATCTGAATTAACGGCCCTGAGCCACAAACAGCTTTCTCCAACTTTAAAGTAAAAATGAGCCCTCAGATATTCACAAACCACTTCAATCCACTGGTCCACAACCAACCCCTGGAGAACAGGCATGAACTTACTGTTTTGAATCAAGGGTGGATGTAACATGGATGCATCAATAGGTTGGCAGACAATCGCATCGGCCATTATCAGCTTTTAAAAAGTGATTTCTGTATCAGTTCAATATTATTTTTAGATGATTCTTTGCTGATTGTGGAATTGTAATTTATGACCCCTTTTTGCCAGGAGTATGTCTCTTCATACAACTGTCAAATTAGCCAACAGAGTAAAACTAACATGGTCTTTGGTAACAAAAATAAATAAATAAATAAATAAAAGAGTGTCTTAAGACAGGCGTGTCTAAAAAGCTCAACATCTAAAACATTTAAAAACTCTCTGCAATTGTATTAAAATTCTTACAAAAACATATAATAAGGTGGTGTTGTATTGGCTATTATGGGAGGGAAGATACTAATACTGGCCTGAAAAACTATATTGGTGTATATAGGCATGTTACATTTGAGCGTGTATGTATGAACATATAAATAAAGCTAGGTAGCCAACTACATCAAGAACATTGGAGCATGTCAATATTTTAGTCAAAATGCATAATGTCCAGAAATGCAAGACTTTGAGGTCTGCCACTGATTCAAACATGTTGCCAAACTAAGTGAAAACCTCAGTGACTAGTGGAGAATATCTAGGTGTGTGTTTCACTGTAGCGGTTATTAAACAGGTGTGTTACCTGTCCATCCTGAGCTAGATGGTGGTGCAGCAGCTGTGAGTGTGGTTGCTGGTGAGGCAGGATGTGGAGGAAGGGGGCCGGTGCATAACCCCCAGGCGCTCCTCCAGGGTTGAGAGGCCCTGGACCCCCCAGCGCTGACGGCAGGCTGAAGGGAGGGGGGGTCCCCGCATGGAAACCCTGCTTATCAAAGGACTGCAGGGAGAGGAACAGGGATTAAAGTGTGCTCCAGTAGAATTATGCATCAGCAACAATTTCAGCACGGACACAAATTCATAGAACAGAAGCATGAATGTAAGGGAAAGTTGAGGCTCACCTGGGTCTTATTGTAAACACTTCCACTAATGTCTGGCACACCCGAGTTGCTGGACGTTACTGAGACGCCTGACAACAGGACAGCACAAACAATAAGGTGTCATAATTTCACATGACTTCCAGAACCTGAACTACAATACTAGAAAGTGATATTTTCTACAATACTAGAAAGTGATATGTCTGTGTTTGGCCCGTACCTTTCCCAGGCCCAGTAGCAGCAGATTTGGCCTGTGCCTGTGAGGAGTTGTTATAGCCTTTACTGTAGTCCACTCCTGGTCCCGCTGTCAGCTCCTCGTACCCTGGACAGGAAAACACCAACTTCAGAATTCAACAAATTCACACGTTTTTCTGTGTAAAAATATTATAGGTAACATGAGTGCGACTACAGGCCTGTATACGGTTTGATGTAAATTCTGTTGTGTGCAGACTTGTCACAGACCTGAGCTGAAGGTGTGCTGGCCATAACCGCTGGGCTGCTGCTGGGTCTGCTGCTGGAAGGGGCTAGCTGATGGGTTGCCGAGGCCAAGACCCATGCTGTGCTGCTTGGCTGAGGCTGGTCCCGGGCCCCCGGGGGGGACAAACATGGTGGGGCCATACTGAAAGGCAGCGGCACTGGGCACCGCACCAGGCACCCCAGGGTAGTAGGGCAGGCCTGTGTAGCTGTAGCCTGGAGGCAGAAAGGCCTGCTGACTGCTGTGGTGCTGTGGCTGGCCCTGCGGCTGAGGCTGGGCCTGGGGGGGCTGAGGCTGGGCCTGGTTCTGACCTTGGCTCTGGCCCTGCGGCGGCTGGGGAGCGGACAAGCTGGTGGGGGGTGCAGGGGAGGTGGAGTCATTCCTGCCAAACTTTGTGACTTCACCTGAGAAACAAGGGAGACATCAAGGGGGGGTCAGAGAGGCAGAACAGTAACAAGACTGGAGAGAAATCCTGGCAAGCGTGAATGTTGCTCTACCTGAGTAGGGGTTGTTGGCTAGGCTCCCGTCTCTGCCAGAGAGAGTAGCTGTGGGGCCAGGGAATGTAATTCCATAGTAATCCTGTAAAGAGGGCTAAAGGGACAGAAAACGATCAGAAGCCCATCCAAACAAGAGTGATTACGAATTCTTTTTCAAAAGAACCATCAACAATTAGGGCTGGGTGACAAAATCATATGTCAGAATATATTTGACTGAATAGGACAATATTGATGTTGTGACAGTAGTGTAGGGATGACTCCTGGTGCTTTTATAAGATATTTATACACAAGAACATTTTGATAAACAGTCATTATAGTAACATGGATATGATGACCAAGCAGGTAAATAGCAGCAAGATGCAAGCAAGCTCAAAAAATTGCATTCCTTTACTGTAATGTAATGCTTTAAAACCAGGAAAAAATAACACTTATACCGTCTCACAATACTACAGTAACCAAAATCTACAATGTATACAGTCTCATTTCATGACAGATATAATATCGCCCAGCTCTATTAACAATTACTCCCAACTGAGAGCTGAGTAAATATCACAGGGTCAACAACAAAAACTACAGCGACTTATTACAGTGCAGGTGATGAGTGACTATCAATGCAGAGCTCTCATTGGACTGTGGTGATGAGGTGGCAGCTCACCATTGGCAATCTGGACTGGAGCATGTGGAGGTCCTCGTAGCCATAGATCTGCTGTGGAGCAGCACAGGCACAGTCAGTCACACTAACACACTGACACGTGGTGTAAAAATACACACTGAATTATAATTGGCCACCAAGCCATTTGTGCATCCTCTTCAACAACTATTGGTTCAAGTGTGAACACGGCAATCGCTGGCAAAACAGGCTCAATTCAAAAATAGCGTCATCTTGATTCCATGACAGCTGAACAGGCAGGGCTGAACAGATGTGGCTGGTAGGTGGAAGGTGTTATGTTCATTGATAACTGTATGCAGCAGGGCAACAGGATTACACAGATGATCCTCTCTGGGTGTACTTACTGGGTATGCTGGCAGCAGCCCCCCTGGGCCCATGATATATTGGTTGGGCAGTAGAGGAGGCACACCCTGGGACAGGTTAGGAGGAGCCTTACCTGGAAAAACAAAAACACAGTCATACATGTTATTTGCTTTCAGTAAATCTCCACTTTATGGCCATTTCGCATTTCTCCTTGTAACCATTTGCAATTAGACTGAGATAGTCTGAACGCTATGAAACCTGACTGTTTCTGTAGGGCGGATCAGGTTCAGACATGACAGAAATTTCAAGTTCATGGGTCAGGTTGGGTGAGACTTTTGCCTCGGG
>OMLF01040031.1:6954-21516 GCA_900302615.1 Holocentrus rufus | reverse complement strand
GAAGCCTGACTTGCTTGCCGAATGGTGGGACCACTGAACCCTCCTGAAGAATGAGAACACAGTGTACGTACCCCAACTTGGATCTGTAGAACAGACCCTTGGAGCAATCAACCTGCCGAGTATGCCAAGTCAATATGGCATAAAAATGAGAGAAGCAGAACTTAGGCAACGGTGGAGGAAAAATATAAATTCTCTACCTGCACAATATGAGAAGAATATCCATTCTCTTTACTGCTGTTTGCAGTCAGGAGGAAATGAAACTCAGCACTACACTGTATGCACAGAGACCAGCCATGGCCTTACCACAGGTAACTATGGGTCATTTGAAAACACTGTGCTGCCTAATCGCTGAAAGTGAATACACATTGGTTATTTTTTTCCCTGTGCCATAAATATCTCTTTAAAAACAGTAGCATCAGCACATGTCATCTATAAATAGATGATAAATTAAGTCCTCCTCTCATTCCAGTCTTAGATCACTAGACAGGAGGAAACAACATACTAAACACAGCAATTGATTGAATGTGTACGTTAATCATTGACCTGATTCCAGACAGCCTATAAAAGCCCAGGATCTTCATCTTGTGGTGTCCCTTTACAGAGACAGAGGACAGGACTGCCAGTTGTTCCACCTACATCGCAGCTGGTGAGGCAGAACTACATTAGAGACATGAAACTAACGCTAACTCTCCTACTGTCTGCCCTCTTGGTTGCTTGGGTCCCTGTCCTCTGTGACACATCTGAGGACCCTCCTGTCCAGCCCGAGACTCCCGTTGAAACCCGTTCCCACTTTGCCGCTCTGGACGACGTACGCCTTCTGGCAAACGGCCTTCTCCAGCTGGGTCAGAGCCTCCGGGAGTTTGTCCACAAGACAAAGGGGCAGATAAATGACATCTTCCAGAAGCTCAACATCTTTGACCGCTCCTTCTACCAGCTGTCGGTGCTGGCCAGCGAGATCAAGGAAGAAGAAGAGGAGCTGAAGAAGACCACGGTGGTGCTGCAGGCCAACAACAACGAGATCAAGAGCCTGTCTCTGGAGATCAGCTCCAAGATGGACAGCATTCTGGTGGAGAGGAACCAGCTGCAGAACAAGGTGGGGGGCCTGGAGGAGAAGCTGAACACTCTGTCCCAGGGTATGGTGACAGGCGAGCAACTGGTAGAGATCAACGCCCTCAAGGTGAGTCACCTGGGATCACAAACACAAGTGTGAGCCTGTACCTGTGTTTTTCCCAGAAAGATTTTTTTCTCTCTGCAGAGCCTTTTGAAACATAATTCAGATCACTTCACACTAAAAACTTACACTGAAATCTGGACGCATGAAATCCTTCCAGGTTGGATAGCAGCTTCTGTCCCTGTAATGTCCTAATAACATTTCTGCACAGAAATAGATGACATCAAATGTAAGACTTTTATTAAAGCAAATCAGACCCACTACTGTCAATGTCATACTGCCCCCTATCCAAATAAATTAAGGTAACAATTTGCACCACCATATACTGATGTTAGATGCTATTCGCTTTTAGTAACATCAGATTTTATGTTGCACCATGCTGTGGTTTACATCATGTTTAATGTCCTTTCTCAACATATATTAGAATTAACATTACTGCTGTCCACAAGACCCCATTTTTTCTTTGTTTACTACATCAGGAGGTGATCCACACTCAGGAGCGCAGCATCACAGAGCTGCTGAAGGCTGTGAGAGAGCAGAGTGACCAGCTGAACCACCAGAAGATTAAGATCAAGACTCTGGAGGAGAAGGCACTTATTATGCCGTTATAGTAGTGGAAGGGCAATTCCAATGAAATTGCCTTTAAGCTTGTTATTGTACAAAAGTATGCATTTTCTAAAATGTTCCAAGATTTTTTCTGCTGCTTTTTGAGTTCTGACCTCTCGGCATCATCAAACTGCATTGCCTGATTTATTTTTTGGAAACATGTAACTGTACTATATAATTTAGATAATGAAAGTACATGAAGGGGCGGTCCATTTTTTTTAAATGTCAGGCATTGCACTTTAATGAAGAAGGATAGGATTGCATATTTATTGGGGTTGAGAGCTCAAAAGTCATAAAGTAGCTGCAAAATATCTGAAAAACTGAAAATGTCTGCTTTTGCAGAAAAACAACTCAAAGTTTCAATGTATCAAATTGCCATTTAATCCAGAAATTCCCAAGAGTCAATCTGAAGATTATGTCTGCAAGCTTAAGTGTTCTTCTATGACAATTTTATTTTCCAGCTTACTGCCAACGCATTGGCCCAAGAGACCATTGAGAAGATGCCTGACATTTTTACCCCTGAAACACCTACCCTGACTCCTTATCTGACCGCAAACTCCACAAATGGTAAAACATAATGAGTAACAGCAGGATTAGTAGTCAGTCATTTCAGAAAGGTCGAGAATAACAGTGGTAATAAGTATTTGATTTTAGTGTGGCACTATTATTATTTTAAAATGTAATCAGGGAAAGTCATCTGAGCGTGCCTGCTCTTTTCCAGTGATGTGCTACTTCACATTTACACAGTTTCACACCCTGACAGAGGTTTTTGAGAAGGGAGAGTGTTTTTCTCATTGAAGATCAATCCCCAGATTTTTCATGCTATGCTGGGTATTTGAACCAGGTGACCTTCCAGTCACAAGTCCGACACTCTAATTTCTAGATGACCACAGCTTCAAATTTGACCCTGTGTGTGTGAATATTCTTTTGACAGATCTGCCTTCAGACTGCAGTGAACTGTTCAGCAGAGGGGAGCGGGTCAGTGGCGTCTACGCCATCAGACCCAATAGATCTGAGTCCTTCATGGCCTTCTGTGACATGAGCAGAGGTAAATCTCGCAAAATGGAAAAAGTAACACAAAACTTTGTTGAGAAACAAAGAGGTTATTGTCAAGGCCAAAGTATAGTGATTGTCTATGAAGTCATACGCTTTTTCTCTTCATCTCTTCTTTCCTTTTAGATGGTGGTGAAACAGTCATCCAGAGAAGGAGCGATGGCTCAGTGAACTTTGACCAGAACTGGGAGATGTATGAAAATGGATTTGGAAATTTTCAAGGTGAGAGATGCTGTTCTGCACTATGGACTCTACTCTTAGTGCAACTTTATGAATGACTCTTATTTCTTATTGTGACTTTAAGTTCTTTAAGTGCTCTCAGATGAAAAGCATGCACAAGTTTGTATGTGTGCGTTGCTTTGCATAACTGACTCCTCAGCTCTGATCTCTCTCTGCATCACAGGGGAGTTTTGGCTCGGTCTCGGGAAGATCCACTCTCTAGCTACTCAGGGAAACTCCGTCCTTCACATCCAGCTGGAGGACTTGAAACTGGGCAAAGGCTTCATTGAATACAGCTTTGACTTGGAGGGCCCCGAGAGCAACTACACCATTCATCTTTCTCAGCTACGTGGGGATCTGCCCAATGCCATGACCAACCACACCGGCATGATGTTCTCCACCAAGGACAGGGACAACGACAACCACCAGGACTCCAACTGCGCCCATAACTACACAGGTACCACAGAATCAGTACACCAACAATCTCAATATGTATGAGAGGGAATATAGGGATCCATGAGGTACTTCTCAACCATTACCATTTGCTCTAGATTAATTTATATCATCTTCCAGGCGGCTGGTGGTTCAACGCCTGTGGAGACACCAACCTGAACGGAAGGTACTTCCATATAAGGCCCAAAAGTCGCATGGAGCGCCGGAGGGGGATCCAGTGGAGGCCGAGCCGAAGGGTATCCTTCTCCCTCAGGTTCACTCAGATCTCCATCCGCCCCATGGCTGCCCCAAGCCCCACCTCCTCCACTTCTGCTTCCTTTGAGACCGAGGCCTTTATCTGAACCAGCACTGACATTCTCCTGTGAAACAACCAAAACAAACCAGCGTAATGCAATAGCGTCTTTGGGAAAACCCTGGCAAAGCTTCATGTGGGCAGCCATGGTTTCGGAACGCATCGGCAGACAGGAAGATGTTCACTAGGGTTGTAAAGTCCCAGCAGGTCTAAGATTAAAGTGCATTATATAGGATGCTGACTCAACTGTATATTTCTGAGTGGTATTGTGTCCTAAACAGAGCTGAGGAAAAGCAGAGTCCTTATGACCATCATAGGCTCTAAGATAATAAGAGCATCAAGATAAATTGTAAAATCTTAAGGAGAAATATACTGAAATGTAGTTAGAGTTTAACTGATTACTAAGATTCGCACATTATGGTATACTCGATCTCTTCAAGGTTGTAGGTTATTGTAAGGGAGAGGTGAATGCATTCAGCCATCTATAAGCAGTTTTCTAACTGAGTCACATTGACTCTCAGCATACATGCATCAGAACTGTACATACTGTATTTATGATACATTTAGTACTTTTATTTAACTTAAAATCACATCTAAAATAAACATAAATTATAATGGTGACTTTATGTAATGCATTTTGGTGTGGAAGTCTGAAAGGTTGCTTTGAACTTGTGAGGTTCACGACGATGGGAAAACATGATAAATGTGCTTTTCTCAAACTTGTGATGAAATATCATTTTTTGTTTTGTTTTATTTTGTTTTTTTTGTTTTGTTTTGTTTTCTTGTTATGCACAAAATGCTACTTACTGACCCAAATTGACTCTGTGGCCTCTCGTCTCCTTTCAGTGGGTGTTACCACATTGACAAATTTGGGTCCTGGGATTGGTCAGGCACAGGTTGGCCTCTCTATGAGATTTGGCTCAGAGTTATGACATCTGATCAGGGTCATCCTTGACCTAAGAACATCAAAGACACAAGCTTGTTTTGATTACATGGTCTAGTTAATGAGTAACTGTGTGTACATGCTTTAATTACATGCTAAGGCTACCTACATGATGATGAGTAGAAATATCGTATTTTAAAAAAGGTTTTGCTATCATAATCAAACTCATCCTATTGTATTGTATTCCAAGAAGCAACACCTTTTAATGAACTCTAGAGGGCAGCACTGTTCTGTCTCACACAGACGTCTCCTTTCCACAGTTAATGACACTGTGAGGGTGATTTGATTTAAGAGGTCTATAGCAAAGTGAGTTTTGAGAGTTTTTCTTTCCTACATTCAGCATATTGAATGGATTACATATTTTATATCAACCTATATGCCTATAATTACTCCCCAATTACTCCTCTCACTCCCTCGTCTCATTCTAAGCTGTAATAAAGAGTAAACAAAAAATGATATCTTCCCCTAAAATAGTGCTGAGAGCATCTCAGCTGGGAACTGCTGTCATTCTCTTCATATCATCACCCCCAGCACAGCTGCAGCCACACACAGATGGATTGCTGCCGTAACACTTCAGTACTTCCATACAGACGCACACACACACACACACACACACACACACACACACACAGACACACACACACTGGGCCTGCAGCCTTGACAGTGATCTCCCTGCACATGTGTGAAGGAGCGTCTTCAGTTACTCCCCCTGCCTCTGCACACACATTAGTCTGAAAGGTTATTTTGGGCTTCAGAGCTACCCCTGTACTTCCAGCCCGTGTGAAATAATGGGAGGGGCTAAGACTTTTCCCTCCCATTCTCTTCCTATGTACTACTCCCTCTGTCAACTGACAGGGGATTTTCCTCCAAACAACGGCTTTCCCTGCTCTCTACTCTTAGTGTCTGTTGTTCTGGGTCAGATCCTCCAGTGGACAAAATGGACAACAGTCCTCTGCAGGTCTTGACTGTCCCTACGGCCCCCTACCCTGACCAGAGACCAGGCACCAGCGGCCTGAGGAAGAAGGTCTATGTATTCCAGTCTAGGAGGCACTACTTACACAACTTCATCCAGAGTATTTTTTCCTCCATTGACCTGCGTGACCGCCAAGGGTCAACCATGGTGGTGGGGGGAGACGGGCGCTTCTTCAACCAAACAGCCACTGAGGTCATTGTGCAGATGGCAGCCGCCAATGGGGTCAGTGTCAATGTGTGTGTGCATTTCCTTGCCTTGTCTGAGTTTGTGTGTGTGCATGCCAGTGTGTGTTTGTGTGTATGTGTGCATGCATGGATGTATAAGTGTCACCATGCGTGATCACCGGATGTGTGTGAGTGTCATCTGTTGCAGTTATTTCCAATGTGTTGTCATCGGACTACCGGCTACATGCCTTAAGTGATTAGAAGTCAAGGTGCAGCTTTTGATCCCTTGTCATATTTAAAGGATAAACAGTGTACATTTATTCCAGATCAGGTGTTCACAACTTATGGTGCAAGATTATTTTTAGGGATTGTATAACCATATTTCTATGATATATGTGCTATTATGTCATCATCATGTTTATAATTGTCTTGATGAATTATTTGCCTTGTGCAATAATGAATACTTGCCACAATAGTCTTTCTGCAATAGCCTTTCTCCAAAATTACTTTGTTTCACAGTTAGCTATTCTATAATTGGGATGGGGTTGCATGCAAGCATCCAGTTACATTTGCAATTTAAGACTTTGCTGTTGGCCTCATCACATGTAAATTAGCAAGAGTGCAAAAGGCCAGTATTATAAGTAGTGCAGTAAAGAAGGGACTGCAAAGGAACAAGACAATGCAAACAAATAAAAAGGAGATAATGCAACAGTATAATGCAAAAGAGGAATGCCCCCCTTGTTTTTAGGGGTCATGAGCCATAAGGGCAGGAAACCACTGCTGCTGTGCTCCACTTTGATTGGACAACCTGTCTAGAAATAGAAATATATGAAACCTGTTTTGTTATCGACCCCCTGCCAGCAGCACTAATGTGTTCTCTGAGGTCCCCGGGCTTAAATTAGAGAGCTTCTGGTGCTTTCACAGATGGAGGGTATACTTAGAGGGATTTAAAATAAGTTACACATGATGGCACCTGCACTTGATGTGCTTCAGCTGCAGCCCATTAAATGAAATTCTAGTCCCAGTTACTATGTGCAGGAAACACGGCACACAAAACCTGATAGTCTGTTGAATTATCTCCCCCTGCCCCCACTTGGATATATTAAGACACACACAAATGCCCACCCGCTCACACACACCTGTGTGACACTTCCTCAGGTGGGGCGTCTGATCATCGGACAGCACGGGATCATGTCCACGCCAGCTGTTTCTTGTGTAATCAGGAAATACAAAGCCATTGGCGGCATCATTCTCACAGCCAGCCACAACCCTGGGGGACCTGACGGAGATTTTGGCATTAAGTTCAATACTGCAAATGGAGGTACGGTAACTTGAGAGGAGGAAACAGGCAGGGGTGTTGGCCAAGTGCAAGAGAGTGTTATGACAGAAGCTGGATGGACATTTCGCAAGGCGTGGCACGCTGCATGGGGTTTATCCAAACATGTGCCGCAGATAAAATTTGAAACTTGTCTGCACATAAAATCTGTGATCAATTTCAAAGGTACATTAAAGTGATCAGTGTAGTGTTAATGACAAGTGTCCCTAAACAACACGGAATATTATTAGAAGTGTATAATAGTCACAGAAGTGTGACACAGTATGTATGGTGTATATGTAAAGGTGCAATTCTACAATACAATACATGTGAATATGTGATAAAATGCCAAGGTTCTCTTTGTGTGATTCTGTGGCCAGGACCAGCCCAGGAGGCTGTCACAAACAAGATTTTTCAGATCAGCAGAACCATCGAGGAGTTTGCCATCTGCCCAGGGCTCCGGGTGAATCTGGCATCCCTGGGCAAACAGATGTTTGATTTGGAGAACAAGTTCAAACCCTTCACAGGTGAGGAGCAGCACGAGCCTGTCAGTCATAGCTTTAAAACAGGAGGGGATAAATAACAGACTAAACGCAATGAAATTCAGTATGTGGAGGAATACAGCAACAAGGATCTGAGTGCTTAAGATATGTCGGCATTTGTACAAGAACTTAGCATCTGTAAAATCAACTGGAAATTCCCAGGCACTGATAATTAAATAGTGATTAGGGATCCAGTCAGAAACACTGACAAATATAACCGAGAACACAGATATGGAACTGCATTCTAATAGCATGGCTGTTCAAGGCCTGCAAGCTTGCATACACTGCAGTCCAATATAACCTCAAGGCACATTTTTCACATGCTTTGGCAGTCAATTGGCAAGTATAAAATAATTAAAAGGACTGTATTAAAATAATGCTTTCCAAATCTACCAACTACTTAAAGCACGTTACAATATATGTCTTACATTCACCTGTTCATGCAACGTGCCCACCTGCTCCTCAGGGGCAATTTGGGGTTAAGTGTCTTGTTCAGTGGCATTTCAACATGGTTTGAGCCAGGAACCCTAGATGAACGCTCTCCCTCCTGAGCCACCCCAGGCCAGCTGGACTGCAGTTTACTTTCTGCTCTGAAGCCTATATGACGATGCACAGGTTGATTGACAGGAAATTTATTTTTTTCGTGTGTCATTTGTGGCCATTCCCAGTGGAGATTGTGGACTCGGTGGAATCCTATGCCAACCTGCTGAGGAACATTTTTGACTTTGCTGCACTGAAGGAGCTGCTGTCCGGCGAGAACCACATCAAGATAAGACTAGACGCCATGCATGGAGGTGAGAGAACCCTGCTTGTCTTTAGCAAGTCGGGTAAAGCTGTCTTTATTCACCAAGAGCATCTCATCTGAAAGAGAATAGATGGAGAAAAGATTAAATTGTACGCAGATGTTATTTTTGCATTAAAAGAGTTTTTATTTTTTGCACATGAACCCCCCCTCTCTATCCCCCACTCTTTCCGTCCATGTGTAAAATCAGCCCCCAACACTTTCTGCAAGTCAGGAAAAGAGGTTAAGGTTAGAGTCTGGGATGAGCTCTCTGTCAGACAGCCTCAAGTGATGTCTGACAGAAAGTGTCAGGGGCTGATTTTACACATGAGCGATCCTTCCTGTCTCTCTGTTTCAACTTTCAATCTAATAAAGACCAAAATACCCCAAACATAATCTATTAAATAATATGAAAACCAGAAACCAGGCTCAGCATTATGCGAGCGTTGAAATGTTTTGAGTCGTGGATGTTCTTACAACCAAAACATGTTTTTCATTCTCATATTCGTCACTTGTTTGCATGAAGCCTTTGCTGGTCTGGTCAGTACACAAGAATCTGTTTGGCTCTTCATCTGACTATTGCATAATACTATATTGATTCCATTGACGGCAAGTGCTAATAAATCCTCTTGACCCAATTCAACCCATCCACATAATTCATAGCAGTTATAAAGATGAGAAGAATAAGTCCATTTGATTTAGAGCTCTTAAGTCTTAAGAAGTGTTGTATCCTTGAAAATGTCATATGATCTAAGACTTGAGGAGAGTGACACGCGGTTGTAGAAACTGTTGACTTCAGAATGATTAGGTTACTAAACCCAAGCTGATCCCAGAGCCATTTAGCGTGAGCAATAACACTGAAACCAGAGGTGGCCCCGCTCCCTTTCATACGCCCCCCCTTCCATCTGCATGTATACACAGAAACACAATAAGCTGCTCTCATAGGAAGGCGAGTTATGACATGCACTGATACTGATAGGGTTCGGATTTTAACAAGATACCACACACCCCTGCCACCAATCTACCACGATGACCCCTGCCTTTCTCTCTGATCCAGCCACTCTCATTTGGCCTTAGGCAGTTTACTCAAAGGCACAACAATAACAATGTAGTTTCAATTATTTTGTAAAGGATTGGAAATTAATTTGGAATATTATTATACAGAGTAACAGAGCTATGGGCTTTTTTAAGTATTTAACAATGGTAATAAAGTTTGCATGTGTCTGTGGATAATCGTCTAATTCATCTTTTCTCATCCCTCTGTCTTTTGCCTCTGTCTGCTTCCCAGTGGTAGGTCCTTATGTGAGGAGGATACTCTGTGAGGAGCTGGGCTTCCCTGCTAATTCTGCCATCAACTGTGTCCCCATGGAGGACTTTGGGGGTCAACACCCAGACCCCAACCTCACCTATGCCGCAGATCTGGTTGACGCCATGCGGGATGGACAATATGATTTTGGTGCAGCATTTGATGGCGATGGGGTGTGTGAATGCATAGTCGACCATGAATAGATTCTTCACACTCAAGGGTCAAAAGATATGAACTAGACCTGACCCGGGACCTTTACCTTGCTTGACTTCTAACCCCAGTCTGTCTGTCTTGTCTGGCTCTCTAGGATCGTAACATGATCCTGGGTAAGCACGGCTTCTTCGTCACCCCATCTGACTCGGTGGCTGTGATTGCTGCTAACATCTTCTGCATCCCTTACTTCCAGCAAACGGGGGTGAGAGGCTTCGCCCGCAGCATGCCCACCAGCGCAGCCTTAGACAAGTAAGGCCTCGGCCTGGCATTCACATATTAACTGGGACAACCTGTGAGCTAGTTCTTTACTCAAGAACTGGGGCCAGATCAAGCCTATAGTACTTCACAAATGTTATGAATAACATTTAATCATCCAGTCACACCATTGCTGTAGATATACACAGTATACAGTATGCAACTGCACAAGTGCACTGTTTCAAACTCTTACCATCCTCCCTTGAATACTTTTTCCTTGTATTTCTTGCAGAGTAGCCAAGGCAACAAAAATAGAGCTATATGAAACTCCCACTGGGTGGAAGTACTTTGGAAACCTAATGGATGCAGGCCGACTGTCTTTGTGTGGCGAGGAAAGCTTTGGTACAGGTATCTCGTCAGCAAGTTTCATGGACTACAAAAATGTCATTTTAACTGGTAGAGGCTCATAGTTTGACAGAAAAAAAAATCTTGTCTCAATTTAAAATCACAAGTACTCCTGGATATTTTAGGCCGAGAAACTGAAGTTCACGTTTAAGTTCAAGTTTATTTATAGTCCTCAATCAGTGTTTACAGTCTCAAAGGGCTTTACAGGCCCGCAGTTTATAGTTCACAAAATGACACCCCCTGACCTGAACCCTCACAGCAGGCATGGGAAGAAAAGATCCTTGGGAATAATCACAGAGAAATGTATTTATTTATAGCGCAGTGTATTGCAAACTGTATCACAAATCTACCTGTCTGTCCCTATGTCAGGTGGAGACCATATTCGTGAGAAGGATGGGCTTTGGGCCGTGCTGGCATGGCTGTCCATCCTGGCCACAAGGAGGCAGAGTGTGGAGGATATTATAAAGGACCACTGGCTAAAATATGGAAGAAACTACTTCACCAGGTGAGCTGTGGCCTGGCAGAGGCAGAACAATTAAGCCACAGTAGCAGCAGGCCCAGTAACCCTGAGTGTGAACATGCATACAGGTGGACTTGCCTGACATCTAGTGGACAATATATGCAAATGCACATTTAAAAGCCTTGCACTGCTCCACTCATTGAATTGTAAATTGGCAAAATGAAAGAAGACTCCTGCCAGGCAGATAAGTTAAAATGTAAAGAAATGTAAATTTGGATGCTATCACAAGGCTGCATAGTGACATAAATCCTTTATGTCCCTTTATATATCTACATGTCCAACATCCTATACAACATTATTTTCTAAAATAAATATAACTTATTAGCAAGTGAAAATAGCATGCAGGTACCCATCATTTAAATCTTTTAGCCTCAAAACACACCAATGTTTCTATACATCCACATCCTTCAGAGGGATATACATAACCTTTGTCAAAGTTTTGAACACTCAGTCCAAAACCATATCTGCTCTATGAATGGACAAAAAAATCTTCCAACTCACACTTGTCAACTCCAAAAAAGTCTCACTGAACTCTTAACACTGAAAAACTGCTGTGCACTAATAAAGGGGATATCAAAAATAGGCTGAATAATTGTTGTTATTGTTGTTGCTGCTTGGTCTAGATATGACTATGAGGACGTGGACGTAGATGCAGCCTGTGAGATGATGGAGGACTTGGAGATCATGATGATGGACAAGTCCTTTGTGGGACAGAGGTTCGCTGTGGGAGACAAAATCTACCAGGTGGAAAAAGCAGACAACTTTGAGTACACAGACCCAATAGACAGCACCATCTCCAGGAACCAGGTATAATATGGGCAAATCTCGAACTGACTCTTGTGACTGCCCAAATGTCTGCAGCATTACCTGTCTTTTGGCTATTTTAGCT
This sequence comes from Holocentrus rufus, assembly GCA_900302615.1. NCBI lineage: Eukaryota > Metazoa > Chordata > Actinopteri > Holocentriformes > Holocentridae > Holocentrus > Holocentrus rufus. The sequence continues at coordinate 9,476 of OMLF01040031.1, read as the reverse complement.
CAGTAGATAATTGTCTATAAACTTGTTTTCTACACATCTTCTGATATGCTAGGACACACATGCTAAGTGTGCTTGTGTCCTGACCTGCATATGTGGCCCATGAGTTGCTTTTCTCAAGCTACAGCAATCTCCAAACCCTTTCTGCAGTCTCTGTGTTGTTTTAGTGTCCTTCCCTTTATGCACACAAGTGATGTCCAGGCCTTGCCATGTTTTTGATGCAGGGGCTACGGATAATCTTCTCTGATGGCTCTCGCATCATCTACAGACTCAGTGGGACAGGAAGTGGAGGAGCGACAGTTCGGATCTACATAGACAGCTATGAGAAAGAGCACATTTTCCAAGACACACAGGTAGGGGGTCTAAGCATGAGATCAAAGTCTTGAATGAAGGAGCTCATATATCTTTCAATGCACAAACATACAGTATATTTGAAGACTGAAAAACTCCATTGCACTTTGTGACTGAATGGAACAAAACAGAAATGGGCTCATACAGGAGGAAACCTTGCACTTAAATTTCTGTTCCCTCTGTGTTTTGGACAGGTGATGCTGGGACCCCTGGCAACCATCTCTCTAAAAATATCCCGGCTCCATGAGAGGACAGGTCGAAGTGGCCCGTCGGTCATCACATGATTTTCGTATATGTTTTACCCAACCTTCCTAAAAGTAGCACCCTTCTTTTTCTTTCTGCTCATCGTGATGAAACGCCGTGCATATGCAAATTTTTGTATAAACAAAGCCTCAATTCAGAATTTGTCCATATTTACAATCTGCAGTAGTTTGCATTTTAGGCAAAGTATGTTCCATGACTTTCAATGCATCACAATAAACAGCTGGTTATTTTGTTCATGTGTGGTTTGTGAGTTTTGCATAAGCCGAAAGTTTCAGAATACAGTAGGTCTGAATTAGGGCCTACTATTCAGCTGTAGACTGTGCTTTGTCTAGTCACTGTCTCTCATGTCAGTTTTATATTTCACAGCTCTGATTCATTCATAGTATGGTGCTTTAAAATCATCAGCCATCTTTGTGATTAAAACAATTAATCATGGCATAATGTCCCACTAAAGGCAGCTTATGGCCCAAAAGTAGTTTCATTTCCTACTATGCAAGAACATCAATACTTTTTCATCTCCTTCCTCATACTTTGTTGTGAAATTCAACTATGACTCAGGATTTAAAACACTGTGGTTCCAGGAAAGAGGGTCCTTACACGCAAGCTTGGGCTTCGCAGAAAGTAATCAAACAAGTGTACAGCACAGGAGCGTAGACCAATTTATCTTCCCGTGAATGGCAACTGCTTCCAGCATGCACCCAGTGCTCAATTTCAAAGTAATGAAGTCAGTGTGTCCTGCAGTACAGTCTCAAATTATTATTTGATTCATTCATACTCCTTCATTCAGGGAATTAAAGCTCACTCTGTGAATAATGACCTGCTGAAATTGAAGTTGGGTGTGTGGGATGGCAGAGAGCTGGAGGAATGTGTGGCGGAACACACACACACACACACACACACACACATACACACACACACACTCAATTAAATAATTTATTTATGCACCCATAAAAGAAAAAGAACAGTACAGGACATAAATACTGAAGGTGGAAAAGAAACAGATACGCTAACATATCATGTACCAGTGGCATCATCGGCAATTTTCACAGACAAATAGAACACACACACACACACACACACACACACACAGACACACACACACACTTCTATAAACAAATGTTGGGGTTACCAGTTTCTGGAACAGTTCTGAAGCTTGGATTATTCCTTCTGTATTTCTTAGTCTTAACATTTAAAAGCACAAATGATACTTTGATGAAGAAATGTGTAATGATAATGGTGAATCATGGTTATAAATGATAATTACTATTTAAATTGCCATCTGTAAACTGGTTATTGCTCTGCTCCTGCAGCGGCATTATTCCCCATGGGGCTACTTTCAAATTGGATGTGATTTAATAATCAAAATCTAAATGAATTACAACCAGGAAAAAAAAAAAAACTATTTAACCTCATATAATTTTGACTTTGCAGGAAAAGTGACCCATAAGCGGCTGAAGGTACTCAGCTTGCACTACCAGGCTTGAGTGATGCAGAGGATTATGCCCAGGTGATATGCAAGTTGTAATAGGTAATGATTTGAAAGGGACTTAACTCCGGTGACTATATGGTTTCCATCTGGTTGCCTGGACAGTAGCAACACAAGTCTTCTAACAGCTGGTCCAGCTCTGTGATCACTCATGCCCTTTGAAGTAGCCCACTGTGTCCATCTCCCGGTTTCATCTCCATATTGAGCTCATCTGTGGTCTTCTTTGTGTGGGTTTCGATTAGCTAGAGATAGAATAGTTCAGTCAGAGAACTGTCTGAGAAAATAATGAAGCATAATGTAGTACAAATATGTTCAGTTCATTTTTAGTTAAGTTCCACATAGCAGCAGCGAATGCAAACAGTTCCCTGGTGAAATAGTGAGAGACAAGAGATTAATATCGCTTATTAGAATTTAAAAGTAGTCA
>OMLF01040029.1:5819-16112 GCA_900302615.1 Holocentrus rufus | reverse complement strand
TAGCTCACACAACCAGTATTAGGCCAGTATTTGCTGAACAGCATGTAACTTCAACATACTAACTCGCTTAGAGGGGAAACCCGACTTTACTCTGCTTGTTTAGCCGTTAGCTGTGGCCGGCGTTCTCGGACGAGGGGGGGGTTCGGTCTGAATAACCATTTATTGTTCAGCCAAGCTTATTAACTCCACAAATGTCCGGATCTCCACTAAAATGATGTCGTATGTGGATGTTGTCACCGACATTTAAAAAAAAAATTAAAAACAAAGCAACTTTCGTTGAAGTTGTTGAATAGACTGATCTAATGTAACTGTTATCAAATGGAGTCATTTTTAAAGTCAGGAAGACTTGCAGCCATATTTCTGTCTGCTGATTGCCGATGGCGTCGTCTCACTCAGCTCAAGTCTCTTTAAAAAAAAAAAAAAAACATCGCTCACGTTCTGCCCGGCCTGTGCTTTTAATGTTTTTAGTTGATGCTTTATTTATGGGTGAGTCGTTCCTGTTTCTGTCACATGACTCGTTTCTGGTGCCATACTGGTTTTTAGTCAGGGTCAGCCCCCCCACACTTGCTTTCACACATACACACACACACATCCGCATCCACCTCTTTTTGACTCCTCTGTTTGCCGTACTGGCCTAGAATCACCGATTAATGCAGTATGGTTTACGCCCTGTGGGATTTTGGCCATGAATTTTGCAGAAGATACAGGTAGAAATGAGTGCCAGGGGGGAGAGAGGAGGAAGAAGCCTCTATAGCAGACTGACATGCAGCACCACTTGGGGGCAGAGCAGCAGTGCCCATCCAAAATATAATAAAATAATAAAAAAAAAAAAAACTACTATGAAGTGGACCAAACGGGTTTCCGATAGATGGGTGGGTTTTGCCAGAGGTAAAGCCTCACTGGCTCTGTACATCTTGGTAGTTAGAAGCATCCAGAGTGTTCCGCGCGTGGCAAAATGAAACCCTTATCTAGTGGAGTTGCTTGTGTACTGCATGTACAATGTAGTGAATCCTCCATTCCAGGATCTGTTCAGCAAGACACAACCCATCACACAACACTCCAGTAGAAATGTATCAGTGCGGTAGCCCGGTTTCGAGTGTCTTACCCTGTAGACTAGAGAAACGTGTGTCAGCTCGTACAGCACGCTTCGATCTACAGATTGTGTTTTTATGTAGCTGAACACAGCAAGGACAGGGTGTCATGTGTGTGTGCGCCCTGGCATCCTGTGAGCTGCTGCTGTTTTGCAACCACCCCCCTCCACCACCACCACCTCCTCCCCTCAGGTGAACAGTGTCTGGCAGTGCATACATTCATGTGTGTGTGCACACATGTAAGAGTAAGGACGTGTGTGTGTGTGCATGGTAATCATTTTTCGTTCTTGGAATTCTTGCAAAGAAGACTTAGTTGACTTATGTCAGTAGTTGTCACATAAACTTTTTCCTGTTGGCATGATGATATTGTGTTTAGTTTGCCATGTAGTAAAGAGCATGGGGGAAGAGGGGGGGATGGAAGGGAAGGGATGGTTTGGTACATGATGTAAGTGTAGCCCCTCCCTCTTTTTCCAGATGTTAAAGACCAAGCCTGCACTGAAAACACAAAGAACTCAAACTTGATGTGTAGTTGGTAGTCCTACAGCCACGCCCTTTTCTTACCTGCCTGTGAGAGGAGAACAAAAAAAAAAAAGAGAGAGAGAATGTTGAACCTGAAAAGTGTCTGTGTTCCTGTCTCACCTCACACCAGAGGGAGGCCTGTAGCTCTTGAGGTTTATGCAGGAAAATGAGTACCACAGCACAGTATATTGTGATTGCTGGCTCAATATTAGTCGATATAGAGTGGATGTGATACCAAGTCAGGTCTACTCTGGTGAGCAGTCTTGGTCCCCTCAGAGCCTGTCCTTTGTCTGAGTGTGTGTGTGTGTGAGAGAGAGAGTGAGTGAGTGAGTGGACGAGTGAGCGAGCAGGAGAGGCGATCACTGTTCATGTACAGCCTAATGTTGATGATGATGCTTCTCATGTGCACAGTACCGTATGCTGGAGATGTACACAACCACCTGTGCTGGAAATAAATGATTTCATAACTTTATTCAGTGTCTCGTTTTATTATTGTGTTTAAGACCGTATTAATATTTGTGAGCCACCACTATAATCATGAAACAGGTTACCAAAGGGAGAGTCTTCATCTAGTTTTTCTGCCTCTCAAATTGATTCTTCTGTTCTTCTGTACAGAGACCTGAATGAAAGGGCTCACTCACTTTTCAGGCAGACAAGAATCTTTAGTCCCTGAATATGTAGTTTACATCTTAATAGTAAAAATAAATACAACCTTAATGGCCCACCAAGGCAGGAAAATCACCTTTGGTCTTGCATGGCACAATGGAAAAATCTAGCGACATCACTGCTGATGGCTAGTGCAAAACATTTGTGTATGAGCACCCTCTCCCCAACAAACCAACTATTGTGCATGATCATCAGGGTGGATGGGGTGTCAAGTCTTTTCTGTGTACTGATGTGTTACTGCGCACATCACCCAGCTGCTTTTGATAAAGGCCTATAAGACGTTAAGACGTTATAATGACACTCTTGGTAGGGTGACATAAACCCTAGCCATAATATCTCAGTTACAATAATTAAAGTCTGCCTTGAGATGATCACCGAGACTATATCTCATCCACTTTTTTATTTACTACTTATCTCTGCTGCTGCTGCTGCTGCTGCTGTTGCTGCTGCTGCTGCTGATGATGATGATGATGAACAGCGTTCTAGGTGCCACTCACCTAGTGGTTAGAATGACTGAGAAAATACCTTGGGAAAAAATCGTTATTAATGAACCACTGACTGAACAAACTTTTTAACTCAAAATAACATCCAGAAATAAAAGACAGAGAGTGAGTGTTACATCATTGAGGGTCCAGTCATCAGCATGAATGGACCAGTCATTTATTCCAGATATAACACCAGTGATTCTGCGCAGTATGCGTCTTCTTTCTCAATGACGTCATCTGACGTTTCCCAGCACAATTCAGGAAGTGGATCGCTAACTGTTGTTTTTGTTCATCTGATCGTCAGTTTCCAGTCCTTTCCGATTTACTTTGTCGTTTTTTGCGGGCCGAAATGGCAACGTTTATTTCAGTCCCGTTAAAGAAGTCGTCTGAGGTGGATCTGGTGAAACCACTGTCGAAATTTGTCACAACTACATATCCAGCAGGCGAAGAACAAGCGGAGTATATCCGCGCCGTGGAGGAGTTAAACAAGCTCCGCAGGAACGCACTGGGAAGGCCGCTGGACAAACACGAGAGCTCGCTGGAGATCCTGCTGAGGTTGGAAGTCTTCCCTGTCTAACGCAGTTCAGTTAGCTAGCATGTTGCTAACTCAGTTAGCCACAATCTCACCTGTGGAGGTGAAGCTAGTCGTTGCCGCACCCAGATGTGTTAGCTTTGTTGCTAACATCGTTTACTAAAGTTAAGCTAACACTGGGTTTTTCTTGGGAGTACTTTTCACCTTAATAAGTGTGTCATATTTCATTGTTAGCAATATTCTTTGTCTAGCTATGACAACCCTAGCTATCTTATTTAACTGAACTGCTACACACATGTACGATGAAATTATGAGTGTAACGTTAAGTTAGCCAAATTAGCCGCGGTCTATGGCCCTTTTAACTAACGTTAGCTAAATCACGTAAAGTTAATGGAAATTGTAACGTTACGTGGCTAAATTTATCTATATAACTTACATCCTTATATAGTATACATTTCATTATCGTTACTGCCAAGGCTAGCATTATTAACTGTAAAACCAGTAGGAGTACTTGGCTTTAACAGTAAAACAGCAGTCATGTTCAAACTTCAGACATGGTCACACACCACCAGACAGGACCCCACCACAGCTAACTAGTTCTCCTTTGAGACACACCTCAGCATGAAGGCCCGTAGTGCGAGGCCTCCACTCCTGTGACACCCACGGGATCAGGCACCCAGTAGGGCAGATACACTGAACCAGACAGTTTTTCATATCAGCCCTCACGGTCGGCTAGCTAGAGATCTCCATGATAAAGGGAGCAGGTGTGTGCGTGTACACAGGTGAGGCATGGGATCACAGGCTAACAGGCCTGTGTGTTTTGGATTTGTAGATGGTCCCGCAGGGATGGAAACAAAACTCATTAAATCATGGGGCAGAAAAATTAATGGCAATACTAGCTAAAATTTATTCTGCTTTAGTTCTTACAAATGAGATGGCTTTCCCATCAAAAATTCACAAGTTACACAGATAACCTGTTTAAAAGTTTTTTTCTACATTTTGCAAGCTGGTGCCATTGCTAGAAAAATATGTCTAAGAATAAAGAATTTGTTGTTATCACACTTTCATTTTACTTTGTGTCATGGTTGAATGGAATCATGAACCCCATATCATGTATCCAATCTTAACATGAGATGATCATATTGTCCCATTCCTACCGCTCTGATAGTGTAACACATAGCTACATGAACCACATAAGCACCCAATAAAAAGAGCAGGCGAGTGCTGTGTGATCCACTTTGCATAGAGGAACTGTGATGAAAGTGTGATTTTGTATTTGTTAATCAAAGTTCCTCTTTGTATCCCATGCTCTGTGAACTGTGCTAACAATTTACTTTCTTGCTTGTTAATGTCATTATACAGGCTTATACCATTCAGTTGTTTAGTGACAACATAAAAGGAAAAAGACAGTGTTCTTTCAATCTTATCAATTGACCCGCTCATTATCCATAATGGCACATAGGAAAATGTTCCTATGGTTTTGCGACTTATTAACTAGACATGTTATATTCAGAAAATGACGTGAGCAAGACAGACTTTGCTCTTTCTCTTTTCTCTCTTTGGTCCCTGTGACTCATGAGGTATTCTTATTATAGGGTTTGCCCGGATGACGTGACTAGCCAGCTATGCACTATAGAAGAGGGACAGCCCTGCATATTTCTCTGCCATGAGCTACTTTCTTGTCGCAGTGCTAAGTGGAGTTGCCTGGCCAGTGCCAAGACACACATTTTACTTCGATGCTGAAAGATAATACCAGCTTCTGTGATATTGCTGTGGGCTGATTGTTTTTAGAGCTGACAGGCGCAGTGGACATCGGGGGCATGCAAAATTTTAGCTTTACCTTAAGCACACTCGCCATAAGGTGCTGGTTGATATCAGCACATTAACGCTCTGCAGGGAAGAGGTGGAAGCTGGGCTGCCATTGCTGAATTAGTTGTAGCTCTTTGGCTCTCCCCTCATGTCCTGTGTTAGCCATGTGCCAGGTAGCCATGGCGACAAGCCCTATCCCTTTCACAGCCAAGCAGACAGACAGCTATTGTGTCAGCGCGGTAACCATTGTTTGGTCTGGGATGTTTTGTTTCTCCCCTCCGTTTACCAGAAGACAGGCCTCATCTCAGCTTTCCTCTGCACGTGTGTGTGTGAATTCGTGTATCCCTGAATGGGAAACCTAAGGAAACACAAACTCTGCTGTAAATAGACAGGTCCTTGTTGTCCATGTAAATGGACAGCTTCACACAATGCCGGTCTTTGTTTATTATATGCTTGTACTCCAGTCTCCACTCTCTCCAGCTGCAGGAAAGCAGGGTCGATAAACTGGAAAATAGGGGATTCCCTGACTCAACCCTCTGCATGTTGTCATTCCTAATACTAGACTGTTCCACATCACTGGCACAGATGCCGACCGGTGGAAGAGCTTAGCAGCGATCACTGTTTAGTTGACTCTGTGTGTGTGTGTGTGTGTGTGTGTGTGTGCGTGCGCGCGCACGCCCGAGCAGTGCAGTGTTGTCGCCTGTCTCTGGTTTTCCTGAGTCACTGTCAAGTGTCTCTGAAACAACAGAGCTTCCTCAATCCAAAATTCTGCAGTTATGTCACACACACTGCACACATCAGCCAGCTTCTTTCTTGTTAATTATGACTATGTTGTTGGAGTTTTTCGTCATGCTTTACTGTTAACTTCAATAATAGTTAACTTCAATAATAATAGTGTTTCTTGTAGAAGTGGGGGTCATTGCAGGGGATCTGATATTCTCTCCTGGGCCAAAGCCAGGATCACTGGTATTGGCCCAGGTCTTCAGCTAAAACTCTGCTGTTGTTTGGATATTTAATGATAAATGAAATTTGTAATTGTAATTGTTGTAGGGGAGGGCAAAGCGATAACACTGTCTTTAGTGCATTCATTTCTATTTTTTCCTTGCTGGGGAGGATATAAAAGAAATATGGCTAATTATGAAGTAGACATTGTGGGAGCCAATAATAATATCTGTCACATGCTAATAAAAATATCCTGTGTCATGTGGAAACCAAACAGAACAGTCCACTTTTGTTGTGTACATTAATTGTTTAAGACCTCTTAATCATATTCTTCCTTTAATCTTGCCCTGTCTTTCTCTTTGCAGATACTATGACCAACTGTGTGCTGTGGAGCCCAAGTTTCCCTTCTCTGAAAACCAGGTAACTGATCCAGTCAAAAGCTTGTGCAGAACTCTTGTCTGAACAATTAGTCAGCTAAGGTCTGTGTTTAATTTAGGCTGGACTGTGGATTGGTGCAAGAACACGTTTCTTGGCTGTCTTAATGATGGAGGAATAGTGCATGGGGAACAGTTTGCACTCCTCATAAAAAGTCCAAATATACTAAAGGTGTGGAAGTTCAAAAAATACATGGACAGAGAGCATGATGAAAGAACTCAAACACTGCCCATAAAGGAGCAGTCCAATATAAGAATAGAAAAAAGATTTGATTATATAAGCTGCTCAGGTGTAAAAACTGTGATAGAGGAACAAAAACAAATGTACAAATAAGAGAAGACGTTTCAGTTCTCATGTTCAGTTCTCAAACAAAACCTGTAATGTACAGAGTAATCAGCCAGGTTGCACTGATCAAAGTGGAGTTGCATGAGGCCAATCAGAGACTCAATATTGAGAAAGTGTGAACTGTGTGTTTCTGAGGCAGAGTGTGTATTTGTTTCTTCTTAAATTAAGAAAACAGGCAAAGACAAATATGGAAGATCTTTCTGGTCTGTTTCTTCCATGGACCTGCAGCCTCGGTCTAGTTCACATTTTCTGCACAATAACATTAGATGAATGTTGACACTTTAACTTTGGGATCATAACAGAAAAAACATGAATAGGCTGATGCATGCAATGCTGCAAAAATTGATGATGTCAGGCAAATTCTAAGATGTAATTGCCATCTCAAATATTATTATCCAGTTTTATCATATAAATCTCAGTGGTTAAAATACAGAAGACAACCAGTCAAATAGTCGGCTGTTGGCCAACCAGTCAACTAGTCACCTGTTCTGGTCTGTCTCTATCAGACAGCAGGTGTGTGTCTGTGTGTTCCACTTGTTAAGCAGAAGAACTTCAACACACATCTTTTTTCTGTTTAAACAGCTCTGCTTAACCTTCACATGGAAAGATGCTTTTGATAAAGGATCACTGTTCGGTGGCTCAGTCAAGCTCGGTAAGTGCAACCTCTCGCAAAGTGCATTTGTGTCCGTGCACAAATGGATCTGTGCGTGCACATGTTCTGAAGGAGGAAGTATTGATGCAGATGAACTCAAGGCTCCTAGCCTCGGGCATATACCTGACTCTCTCTTTCTCACACAAACACAAAGCAGTAGCATTATAATATTGATGAAGTTAAAAATTTAAAGTATGCCATCTCCAGGCGTTATTTCTAGGTTACTCTGTACTCAGGAACAGGACTGACAGGATAGCTTATGTCTTACTGTGGCTTGAAAATATGCATGTATTATAAGTGTGTATCAGGGTGAGAAATTAACAAGAGCTCAAAGCAGAAATGCAAGTTGAACATTGATGAAATACCTGCAAACTTAAAAGTGAGAGTGCAAAAATGTCCCCGATATTTAGGAGTTCCTCTGTTGAGTTCACATGCAGTTGTGCTGACTGTCCCCAATGGGCCACCCTGTATGTGATTAGTAGGAGCTTATGACTCTGGGATTCTTTCCAGAGCATTCTGACTGAGTGGGAAAAACAGAGTGGGTTTTGGTCAGAAAACAAGGGACCACGTAGCCTGAAGCAGCAGAAAATGTTGGTAGGAGAAAAAGACATCCCAACACGAACCACTGCGTCAGCAAAAAAAAAAAAATAACACTACCAATATACAAAATCCAACTGTTAGGTGGGAGGAGGGTGGACTGGCTGGGTAAGGAGAGTGAGGTAATCAGCACCAACTTTTCCAGCAATGGAAAAGAAATTAAAACATATCAATAATGGCACAAATTAAGTGGGTTATTTGTTTGCATTTTAGTTGGCAGTGTGCAGTGGAAATGTATTGACTGTAGTTCAGTAAAGGACCAAAATGCAGCTACAATTCTAATAAATGGGGCAAAAATGCTCTGAGAAAAACACTTTCTTACTGTGATGTGTGTGTGTGTGTGTGTGTGTGTGTGTGTGTGTGTCACAGCCTTGGCCAGTCTGGGCTATGAGAAGACGTGTGTGTTGTTCAACGCAGCAGCGCTGGCCAGTCAGATTGCGTCAGAGCAGAACCTGGACAGTGACGAGGGACTGAAGGCTGCAGCTAAATACTATCAGGTACGACTGGATGGTGAAATACTGGCACTCAGACTTGATGCTCCGCTATTAGACTTTTTCAGTAATGACTGTTGGAGTGTTTTCTTTTTAAAATCCAAGAAAAACCAGCTTATTATCGAAACTTTATTACTGCATACTTTTTTTTTTCACTGTCCCTTTATCTGTATCCCTGCATTTTTATATTCACTTATGTGTCTATTTTTCTTTGACTAACCATGATTACATCTTTTTTTCACATCTGTCTGTCTAGCTGGCCAGCGGCGCGTTCGGTCACATCAAGGACACGGTGCTGTCGGCCCTGAACAGGGAGCCCACCATGGACATCTCCCCCGAGACCGTGGGCACCCTCAGCCTCATCATGCTGGCCCAGGCCCAGGAGGTCTTCTTCCTCAAAGCCACCTCAGGTACACACAGTGTTCGCACAGTAACTGATGTAGCACTGATGCTAAATCAATGTAATGAAAAAGCTGCAGCGCACGAGGGTCTCCAGTCGAACACTGCATTGAAAAAGTCCCACGGTTAATGCGACATGAAAGCGCAGCCAAACGTCAGTAATCAGCGAAGCATAAGCGGTCTTGTGATGTGTTGTTGTGACACTAATGCACCACTTGTGATCCATAGTGTTTGGATATGCAGAATTTCCAGAGTGCAGGGCTTTAAAAGTGGCTTGTTTACCCAATAGATAAAATGAAAGATGCTGTCATCGCCAAGCTGGCCAATCAAGCGGCAGATTTCTATGGCGACGCCTTCAAGCAATGCCAGTACAAAGAGAACCTGCCCAAGGTACGTGTAGCACACACACACACACACACACACACACACACACGTGCATAGTAACCTAGTAAACACTTGGCTTTGCTTTACATACAAACACTTCCACAGTGGTTGGGTGTCCATGTGTGTCTGATTATGTGTATTGTGTGTACTGAATGTGTGTATATGTGGGAAATACATATGAAGAATGGCACTCCGGGTATGGGACTGTCCACATTACAAGTTCTCTCTGTCCTCATTGGTCCATTTCCATCCTGTTTCCATTCTGATTGGTTGGTTACTATTAAACAGCTGATTGGCCCTTTTCACCATTCCTGTTGGTTTCTTACCGTCTAATAATTCTCTGAAAAGTTTACTGATCTGTCTTCTACTGATAATCACATTCATGCACACACCCTGCCTCCACTTTTAAAAAGTTCAGTGTAAAAAATACAAAATATCCAGATGAAAATCAGAGCATCGACTTTTTGACCATCATTTTAAGTTTAGACATATTTTCGGAAATACGTGTTCTCATCCCATGCGCTAATAGGATTTCTGACATCCTTCAGTCACTGCCACCAGTCCTGCCCATTGTAGCTCGTAGTTTTTCATTTTCATGAGCCGAGTGGTGACAAATGTCATGTAGGTGCAGGAAAACGAGGCAAAGAAAGGAATCCACACCAGCTCACTTTGAACGGCTGAAATCAAAGACATGTTACATGCACCTGCACACTCTCACACACACACACACACAGTCAAATACGCACGCACAGCTGGCTATGGGACGTTTGATGGTTTAGCAGATGTTGCTGCAAGGTTAAACACTCATGGCCTGTTCTGTTCTCTCTCTCGTTGTCTTCCTTTCTTTCTGCATCCCTCGTTTTGGTGGTGGTGGTGTTGGTGTTGGTGGTGGTTGTATGTGTGTGTGTGTGTGTGTGTGTGTGTGTGTGTGTGTTCACGCACCTCT
>OMLF01039994.1:16618-32427 GCA_900302615.1 Holocentrus rufus | reverse complement strand
CCTCCTTTCCGTCCCTCTGTTTTCCCTCCCTCACTCCTTCACTCCCTCCTCTCTCCTCTCTCTCTAGGGATGTGGGTGGATCTGGGTAGCTCTCTATGTGTGAAGGGATAACCTATGTGGGCGTTTGCTTGTTGGTGGATGGCTTGGTTCCTCTAGCCAGACTGTCGAAGAAAAAGAAAAAAAAAACAGCAAAAAACCCTGACAGGCTCCAACATCCTGACTAAAACATCCTGACTCAAACTATATAAAAACAGAGGAGTTGTTAAGAGTAATCATGAGTCATTATCCATCCTGAAAATTATTCCACACGTGTCAGAAAATGGCCCCCAAGAAACAAGAGCGATGGGAGTAAGGTGTCACACTGTCTTAGGAGAATTTTTAGCAGCTAAGTGTTATTGGGGAAATAAAACTCACCCTCCAGGGCATATGCTAAAAACACATTAAGCCCCTCTTAATGAATCAGTTTTCCTGGTACATGTATTGTGATGAGTCATGACACAGTAAGAAAAATAAACATTATGGTTGCTTTATTTGTACAGTGGCTAATTTGACCTCATGAGTTCATGATGAACTTGGTTAAAGTGACCTCTGGGACAGTGACGCTTCCCAATAAATCTCAACTGGAAAACACTCATAATATTTTATGTCCTGTTAATATATATGTTATAAAATTTCAGCACGTCACAATTCTAAGGAGACTTTTGATGAGTTGATTAAAAAACTTTGCACTTCTTTTTCAAAATACTTTATATTCATTTGGGGGAATTAAAAAAAAAAGTCATTACCAGAAGTTTATTATCTATCATCTCTCAGATAGATGTCTGTAGTACTGATTCTGTAATAATTTTCTCAACAAAGGACTTTAAAGGACCACTGCCCTTTAAAAAGGGGCTATTGCTTGTGTTATAAATCATTTTGTAATAGTAATGGTCACTTAAAAAAAAAAAAAAAAAAAAAAAAAAAAGAGATAATTTATGAACAAAATGTAATTAGCTTAAAATAATGCTGATAAATATTCTAATGCCGTGCTGAAAATCAGTATCAGTTTTCAGAGCGTTTCCACATATCTTCCCTATCATCACATCTCATCCCATTTTGAGCAGATATGAGAATGCTTCAGCAGAAATTATGTTTGTTGTAAGGTCCAGAATAACTCCCACATTGGTATGACAGCCTTGCCACTGTATGACGCTGGTAGCCTTCTCCCTCAGGAAGAGGACAAACAACATTAGTAGTGTTTCACACTTGGGTACACCCTCAGAGTAAAATGTGTCACTACTACCAACTTCCTGCGCATTGCAACAAAATAAATCATGTGACACACAGGGCTGCGGCCGCTGCTTACAACATTATGACTTGTGCCCACATACTCGTGTAGACCCACAGAAACCTATTATCAGACTTTGTGAACTAGATGAAAGAAATAGATAAAAGAAACATATAATTACATTTAACATACCTCATACCTTTTAACCTGATAAATAGCCCTCTTTTATTTCAGGATGTTTGTACAAGGCAATCTCGGGTTAAAAATCAGGATCTATCTTTGTGTGTATTCGAGTAAGAATGCGCCTTTAGAGTCACAGACAATTACATCGGCGCTGACCTGAAAGGCAAACTGATCAGCACTGCATCAACCCTTGTACTCAAAGATATTTGACGCAAGCTCAGGTCAGCATGTGAGAACAAAATAATGTGTAAAATGCACTAATGCACTCAGCCTGGCCCACGCACTCTGTGGTCAATACCAGGGGGAATTGACCTTTAACATTGGAGGTTTTGATTCTTAATAACACAAGCAACAGGATGATGCCTTATTAGGTATGTTCGTGATTTGAATTTTGTTTTATTGGCCTGTTCATCCTCCTCCAAACTGGTTGGAATGCCTGTATTTGTATGAAGCAAAACATTCTCTGCCATCCAAAAAACGATCTGGCAGGTTCATCTCAACTCACATTTCGTTTCACATGCCTTCCGCTGATTGCACGGATATCTCCTATATGGATGTGCCAAATTTAAGTCAAACTGCGTAATCAGATGAGCTATTAGGCGCCCAGCATGCGAAGGCCTGAGGAGAAGCTGTTGGGGAAAAAAGAAAAGAAAAAAGAAGGGAAAAATCGCCCCCTCTGCATGTGCAAAAAGGGGATGACAGGCACAGGAGACCAGGGGAAACTGGAGAGCTACAATCCAGATAAGTCAGACAAACTGTGAAGCTACTAGTCAGAAAAAATTGTGATTGGAAGATTGCTGCTGCTGCAGACAGTCTGGGAAAATCTGAGGGAAGAAGTGAAGATACAAGTCTCCTCCTCTTCGCAAGCTGCCGTTGAGCTGGCATTTAGCAACGTGCTCAACGTGCAACTGCGGAAAGAAAGGATTTGGTCAGCGGCCAAAAATGCAAGTTTATGGTTACAATGAGTAGCTCTCTAGCGTGAGTGTGTATGTGTGGAGGCAGCGTGGGAGGGATGTATAGATACACAGCACAGTTTGGACCAATAAATAATAATTCCTAACATTTGTCAACCCATCGGTGCAGCTTCTCATCTGAACTCGAATGCCTTCTGGGTTCCCAGAGCTCATTGAACAGTGAGGCGTGGGCCGCAACTGGCACGGTTATATAAACAAATGCCCATATAAGTGAGTGTGAGAAAAAAAGTTTTAAGGAATCACCAGCGCACCTTTGCACTTTGCCTACACGCTCCATCCCACAGAGGCCAGGACAGCCCTCTCACTCACTTTGGTGTTTCGGAGGCAACACGAAATGCTCAGGGGACGGGGAAAGGTGTTGCGCTCATATGTCACGCTCAAGGAGAGGAGAGGCACCTCCCTGCATGCACCGCTGAATCATAACGCTGTACAGTTTTGGGGCTGATGTGGCAGAGAAAATTTGCATTTAGCATTTCAGTGAAGTCTTGAGTGCACGGGCTTGATGCGTTTGCTGTATCTAAGACAGCTGTGACAGAATAGATTTGCTATTCCTGTTTCACCAAGCACACGTGTGACTGTGAAAAATATCTGTGTCATGATTTGTGACCCCGTCATTTCAGACATTTGACTCTGTGTGAGTTTTGTACAGTCGATGACTCCTTCAGAACACGCCGCACTCCACTTGCACTCATGTGGTAGGATATGACTTCTCCAATTGCATCCACAATCAGTCTTCATGGACTGTTTTTTTTTTTTTCTTTTTCTGTGGTTATGAGGGTGTCGGTACTCCAGAGGGTGCTGTTTTTAGATTGCTGAGGTGTGAGGCAGAGGGAGGCTCTGCCTGTGCACTTACTCATGCTGAATCCAGTAGGCACTAGGAGACTCTCTGACCTAATTGTCTCTATGATCATATACCATGCATACATAAGACAAGACAAGACAAGATGAATTGAAACTTAAGTGATCTCTGTGGGGAAACTGGGCTGTTGCAGCAGCAAAATGATGAGATAGACTCAAGATTGTTTATTGTTACTTCAATTCTACAAGTAAAAGGGAGTAAAATTCTTTGGTTTTGGCTCTTTGACATTGCAGAGGTAGTAAAAATAAACTTAAAAAGGGGAAAGGGACAGGATAGGAAGCATGAAAACTCCCCTGAAAGAATCAAAACAATATAAGATATCCATATTGGGTTTTGGGCAGGTAAGGCAGAGGATGCTGGTCCATGTTGTCACTCCGGTTTAGTAACATCCTCAGGTACTTGCAGGGCTGCAGATTCTCTCCCTCCTCCTCATCCTTGGGTGGTGATATGTCAAAGATACAGGTTCATGCCCCTGTCAGTGCCCTTGACCAAGGCCCTGGCTGTTTAAGTGGAGTTGGTCCGCGGGCGCTGCACTGTGGCTGCTCACTGCTCCTAACAGCTAGGATGGGTCAGATGCAGAGGACAAATTTCCCCACAGGGATCAATAAAGTATAACTTAATTTAACTTAACTGACCAGTAGTGGCTGAGAACGGCGTGGCGGCCCTTGTGAGGCACCGGGACAAAGCAGGATGTTTTCCTCAGTCGTGGTTTTCTTTCCAGCCAGTTAAACTGATTTTAATACCTTCCTGTGATCGTCTGATTCTGTGTAGTCACTCGTTATATTGTTTGCTTTGTTTAGTTTGGCACGCTCAACCCATCTGGTGCTCCAGCAGAATAAATGTTTGTGTACTTTTATTATTTGTCTGCTTCATGATAGAGCATCTGGTGCCGCAACCTGTGCACACGTACAGGCGTTGCCAAAACTCGGCGCGCTGTGTCAGTGTGTTGAATTCCTCCTGCAGGTGATGCATGATAAGTTCACAGATTGTCGAAATCCATTTGGCCGAGGTGGCATTCTGCACATTGTCTGCTTCATGTTTAACACCTGCTGCGGTTTTATTATGGTTGGCCTTTCAAAGAGAGAGAGGGAGAGAGAGGGAGAGAGGGGGGCGGAGGGGCAGGAGGAGGGAGAGAGGAATTTGCAGATAAAATAATGAATCTGGAATAAGGAGGTGAAGCAATCAGACAGAATGAGAGCGTGCCAGAACAGCATTTTCAATATTTGGGGCCCTTCAGCTCTTTTGCTGTCTGTGTGTGATTCAAATGCAAACAGCTGAAGTAGGACAGACTCGGCAGCAGGAAACAGGGCCAGGCTGATATTTGCCACCCCAGACCACCAATTACCATGACCTGCGCCTGTGCCTGCAAATCAGCACTCACAACCCATCTGCTCTGATAAAGGTGCCTCCATCCTAATGGTAACGCTGTATACATTCACCCCAGCAGGACATGTTCTCTCAGATAGCAGGGGAACATCTACTATAAATGGAAAAGGTGATGGATGAATGGTGGATAAAAACCTCTTTTTTTCCCCACAGGTGATTCAGGGAAAATGCAGTTCCCTCAGATTTTTTTTTGCATCCTGCATAAACATACATATATTGTGTTTGTTGTGTGTGTGTGACAGAGTATTTTGTCTGTTGTGGGCCGACATGCTGTAGATAAATAGAGAAAAATCAACAAAACACAGAATGTTGTCGTCCTCTGATTTGCATTGTGTTACTTGAATTTCAACTCCTGCTGAAAATCCTGTAACGCCTTCGTCTACTTTTGAATGAACGTCTGGGGTTTTGGAGATGATGCATCGTTTAGTTTTCATGACAAATCTAAGCTATTGAGACCAGTTATAAACGGAAACGGGACGGAAGGATCAGTGAATCATCGCCCGATTTCATTTCAGGGTCTTCACCTCAAATGGACCCCCTGTTGACCTGCCTGACTTCCTCTCCTTCCTCCGTCCACGCACAACAGCTGTCTTTTTACCATTACATATTCAGGTGCAGTACATAACTGTCTTCCTCTGTCCTCTAATAGGTGCGCATTTTTTCTAGGGAACCACAGTAAGTACAGACTGACCTGTCTTTCTGCTGCAAGGTAAGAACCCTTCTGAAACAGAGAGAAGGAGCAGAGGCGGAGAGAGGTCACACAATTTGAGCATCTGTGTTACATTTCTTGATAGAAACTCTTTTACTGAAAAGGGGGGCATGGATTGCTCCGTCGCAGGAGATACAAAGTTTTATGTACAAGGTAAAGAAGCTTTTGAATGGGAAATTACTTTTCAGGGGCTAAAAGAGGACATTGTAATAACTGAAGCTGAGAGACAGAGAGGAGAGAGAATCCTCAAATGTCCCTCTGGATTATATTTTGACACCTACCACCTCTTATCGAGGCGAAGGCAGTCACAGCCTTGCAGTGTTTTCCTCTCTAGTCCCCTCCTTTCCTCTGCGCCCCTCTCTCTCCTTCATCCCTAATGTAACGGTCGCTGAGGTTTCAAGCGTGGAAGAGCTGCCACTGACACCTTTTGGATGGGTTTCAAACCGGCTGTGCAATGCTAGCCATATACATCACTAGCCCAAACAAAAATGCCATGCGGTTCATCATTCAGGATTATTTTTATCCGTTTTTTCAAACACAAAATGCATGGTTGCTTTTACTTGCGTTTTAGTAAAGTTGACCTCTGTGGGCATTAGGGAAGCTGCTATAATGAGGACGCCTCGCCATGTCGGTGCATTAAGCTTTAAGGAGGGTTTTAAAGGTCTCGAGATTCATGCATTTTATCTCAGACTCAGCGGGACGGATATTGAAACGGGGTCTCACACCTCTGATTGATGCTCCGGAGGGGCCCATCAGCCGGGCGTAAGCTCTGTCATTGTTTCAGATTTGTTATTCAATCTGCCGAACATCCCGGGTGGTGGGGGAATTGTTTTTGGCGATCGATACTGACACGGAGGAGAAAAGGCCCGAGACGCTGCCATTTGAGCCGAGGGAGCAAATTGATATTCTCTAATGCAGTATCCAGCAGCGCTCGGTGGAAGCCCCTGACTGGGTTTTAGGAAAGGGAATTAGCTTACTTGCCCATCCCGCGGTCGAGACGAAATATCAACAAACTCAAGCCAAAAAGTTTCTTTATTGTACGAATAAATGTGATTGGTTGCTGTGTGTAAAGGACTTTTTATATTGTGGATTGTGTTTGTATTGATAGGGATCATCACAGCAAGATGAGGCTGTTGCCAGGAACACAAAGCCTGTTTTAATCCAGGCGAGGCTTCCCTGCTGTTCATCACTATCAACAACAACAACGGCAAGCTAGCAGTACATGTCAAACTGTCCTTAGTCATCCCGCATGTCTATGAAAGAGCCAAGTTTCATTAGAAATGGATGGGGCAGATGGTGTGAGTGTAATGCACACCAACGAGAGCTGGAGACTTGCATTAGAATGAATCACGGGGGTTTTCATTGTGCTGTCAGTGCCAGAGGAAGACCTTTCTGCAGCTGGTTCCTGTGGAGGATACTGATTCAGCTGGAGGAAATGCTTATATGGTGCTACCTGTGGAGGGGTGACATTGCAAATTGGGCAGAGTATAGCGAGCATGAGACCACCTAGACAAAGCGAGGCTAGCTTGAAATGGTCGTGACACATTTTCTTGCATAAGTTTTAATAGGAGTTACATAAGTTTTGGAAAACCGCGAGAGTCACCGGCAAACAGAATGTGTTTTTCTCCAGTCTCTGAAACAGATCGTGAAGGGATCGATTTTATTTCAAATGGGTTGTGAGCGCAGAAACAGACAAGAGAATGGGGACAAGATAATTACACATAGTAAACAGAAAGATGGGTTTGTTTTGTCAACTCGAAAACACACTTCCAAAAGATTGCATGCAGAAAACATGGGTACCGTGACAGGCTCAAAGCATAAAATAGAAGTTACGTTTGCGGAGAAAAATACAAGGTTTGAGTTCATACCCCACCATGTTTCCCTGCACTCTCCTGCCTCTCTGTATACCTGCACCAAATCTACTCTGAAACTAGTATTCAGTCTTTCCCTGCCTGTCACTCAGCACCAAAGAAAGACGCTGTCACAACCTGGCAGCTTCTCTGAGGTGCATGAAGCAAAAAGAAGGCGACTGCAGGTCAGACATACCGGATTTTAACATAAAATATTTCCCTGAGAGGAGCTGAATTCATTCTATCTTGTGAGAGTAAAGCTCTGCAACAGATGAATGTCTAAGGGCTGTGACAGTATCATCCTGTCTTCTGCTGCAGAATCAGGAGTCAGGCTGTTCTGGCTCAAAGGGTCTTATAGTTCCTTTTTTTTTTTTTTCCAAAATGAGATATCCATCCGCCAAGTGATAACTAAGACTCCTGCAAATTCGCTATGGATTATTACAAAGATTTTAGAGGAAGTATTTAGCTGTGTTTTTCAAGTGTTGAGCAATGCAACTTCTTTTTCCATAAAAGATACAGTAATGAAACAAAATCCTTCAGATAGATCGTCCACTGTCTTACATTTTGCAGTGATCTGTGTTCAAACTTGCAAGTTCTTTGGTCACCAGATCTGAGCCACACCGCTGAGAAGCACCCAGCATTCGATCAGGCATACCAATTAGTTGTGTGCTGCTGCTGCTGTTTTGGCCAGCTCTGAATGAAACAAAAACTTAACCTCAGTAAATAGCTGAAAAGGAAGATCCTGTGCAGAATCCTGGTGTTGTCTTATCCTGGCCCTCTTGCAGCAGGCTGACTGTGAAAATTATGGTTTTGGAGAGTATTCCCATTTCCATTTTGGAAAGAGAAAATGTGCACAATCAGCCAAAAAAAAAAAAAAAAGTGTTATTGTCTAGATTCCTTTTAAAATGCAAATTGAGAAATGGTTGACACAATAAATGCCAAAGCAAACAATAATCAGTCTGGGCAGCTTTTCATTTCAAAAATCAGAATACTGACAGTTTCATGGGTTCGGTACAAGGATGCAGGGATCTCAAAAGAGCTTAAAAGCATAAGAGCTTACATCACAGGGTCCAGTAAATATGCACAGTGCTGATGCTTTGTATCATTTGGTATCTGTTCACCCTGTGGATCTTTACAGATGTCATAATGTGTTCACAATCTATTGGTTTTGCAGGTTAGCATTACATTTTTTTTTTTTTGCAGTGCCTTTGTCTCTTTATTCTCTCGCTGTCTCGCTCTCTTTTCTCTCCCTCTCTGTCTCTTACACACATGTGAGGCTCGAGAGTGTGGGAGTCTAAAGGATGACTCATCTGTTGCACACCTCATCAGGGGCTGGCCATATTTGGGCTGCCCGGAAATCCATTTTTCTGTGGTTTTCTGTAGTAGTGGAGTGCAGGGAATGCGCAGACGAGCTCTTTCCGACTTTCCCCTTTCTTCCGTACCAAGGCTCTCTCATTCAACTGTTCAGTTCTCATTTATCAGCACTGAGGTCTTTGCTTTTTTTATTATCACAAGGACGGTAATCATGCTGTTTTTCTGCAGAAGTACTTTTGTATTTTTAGGCTTTCCTTCATGTGGTATTTTCAGATTTTATGAGCACTGAATGAGGCTTGCATGTGCACACATCAACGCACATGCACATGCACTCTCTTGCTCTCCTGCATACACACACACACACATGCACGCGACACACATATCAGTATGTGTGCTCTCTCTGTCTCTCTCCCTCTTTTTTAACTTGCTGTATGACACACAAGCACGCACACACACACACACACACACACACACAGGCGTGCTCTCCCAATGCCAAATCAGAATCACTCTATTCATTAGGCAGATAACCAGGAGAAACAACAGGATGTCGGTATCGTCAATGTTCTCTTTTCATCACAATTGATGAATCAATTTAAAGCGTGCCAAACTAATCACTGTTTAGGAAGTCCTGTTTATGCAGAGGTTCCTGAGGTCTGTTTTCAAAGATTTTTCTCAGAGGAAGTAAAAATGCATGAAACGTGGGTGCTCATGTGGACGTGTGGATCAGTGTCGGTCTTGTCCCTGGATAGGCATCTGTAGAAAGAAAGAGAGAGAGAAAGAATGAAAGATAAAGACAATCTGACCTACGTTAAGGATTCTAGGGCTGTCTATTGTGTCTCTAAAAACATGACATAAGGAAATTGCCTCCGGTTTTCACACTGAGCCCTCAAAAGCGTCACAGAATAATGCGATGGAATATAATGATGCATATTCTTGTATCTTGACTCACAACAGGGAAAAAATGATCCAAGCACCAGGGCTGAACTAAGATAAGTGCTTTGTTTGACCTTAAAGAGGGCGCACACACAAACACACACACAATGGCTTTTTCATCATACAGGCTACCTTAAATACCTTCATGCTGTGATGACAGTCTATAGGAGTGGTCGATACCAAGGCTGCAAGATGTACTCTACAACAAAGTGATCCATTGAGAGAAGACAGACAGCAGGCTGCAGCTCAAACGACCACCAAAAACAAATTTCAACAGATCTGGTGCAGAGGAGGTATCGCACTCTGATGAGGGTTTTGTGTAATAGCGTAGACTCAAGAAAAAAAAAAAAATTATATTCTGAGCGAGAGTGGTGCTTCTTCACTAAATCCATTCAGATAAGACGTCAGTTTCTCAGAAATAATTTCTTTTCCCTCTTCAAATGACAGCGCATGGAGAATCAGACATTAAAAGCCATGTGAAAGAAGGATGTGTGAAGAATGTAATGTAATTGAAACAGCTAAATACTGGATTTATATAAATATGTGATGACTGGTGAAATCGTGGATGTCTCAAAGTGTTCATGACGTCACCTTTGAGTTTCTTGAGACGGAAGATTGTTTTGTGAAACGGCCTCACGCTCCTCGGCCGTTATACAGTCACTGGACCTTCTGACTCCCACGAGGCCGCTGGCCTTACTACTATCACAGATCCACTACTGTGTTCGCAACAGACATTGTGGGTTGAAGGCTTCTTTTTGCTTCCTTCGAAGATAAATCTGGATGTGGGAAAAACGTATGTGGGAGAAAGACAGCGGAGTAGTATCTTTGAGCGCTGGCCGTGCTTTACAAGCGCTCTGCCATAAAAATACCGGCTTCAGGAAGTTCAAAACATTTAGATTTTCTTGGCATCGTGTCAGAGAGGAGCTGATTCCATCCTGCATTTCTGAGTTTAACATATTGTCATGATTTTTGAGGCCGATTCCATTGCTGCATTAAATCATTTTTCAGTTTTTCTGACTGATGCACCTGCAATTTGGCCCCCGCTCTCCGTTGTTAGCTTCACTGTTTCTCCCGGTTGATGAGGTCCAAATGCATTTCCATTTATTTATTTCCGTCCACTTTTCCATTTATTTTATTTTGGGCTCCCTGCTTAAATTTACGGTAAAAACTTTATTGGTTAGGAAATGAGTGAAATATTCTCTGCTGCCTCAAAGGCATCTGTTTTTATGAGCTGATTGGTACCTATTTATTTATTTTTTTCTTTTTCCAGGCACTGGGCGTAATTACATCAATTACACAGACTCAAACTGCTATTTGTCTGGACTCTCAGTTATGTTGTCTTCAAACATATAAGTTTTCTTCAAAAATGATGTATTTCAGTAACATTTTTGGTACTGTAGTTGATTTATTCTTTAAAACTAGCAGGCTGAAAAATGAATGGAAGTAAATAGGATCCTTACAACTGGGATCCTTACAACTGGGGGCACTGATGTAACTGGTTATACTGTTGAAACCAATATATCATATACCTAAATCAAATATTATTTTCAAACAAGGAAATCCACCTCTATCATTATATCGAAACTCCATTAGTATCTAACAAGTTGGCCCCCACAGTTCCATCTCAGCTGCCTCCCAAACTATTAAAGTTAATGGAGCTCTGTTGTTACAGCTCCAACAAAGATAAAATGTCAACCAAATTTCTCCCAACAGCTCATGTATCATCGTCCAAATGCTTTGTAGCCAGAGAGAAAATAAGCCTTGAATTAGAATTCAGTATTATGAAAACTGACAGGGTTTTCTTAGCCAAATGATCATCCTGTGGCTCCAAAACTGCAATAATTACCTAATTAAAGCCTATATTTTCCTCACTAACAACACCCTGGTCGATGACTTTGCTTGATATTGAAGGTTGCCTGTGGTTCTTGAGCAAAGCATTTTATAATGAATATAGAGTAGAAGCCTTTGGTCTGTAAAGTGTGTTTACAGCGCAGCACGAGCCCCTTTGGTGCAGATTAATTTTTAGTGATGATGTTAAAATACTGTATGTTGAAGAGTTGTGTTGCCAGTTCAGATCTCTTCTTGTGGATGGCGGAGGAGGCTCCATGTGCTTATCATCGTCGGTATAAAGTGCTTGGAAAGTGCTCATTTGTTTTTGTGTTGTTCCTTATTTTTTTGGAGTTTTGTTGTAATTAGTTTCTGTTATTCGGTTGTGTCATCTTGATTGTTCTGTTCGTTCCTTTGTTTTGGTTGAGGTAAGACGTTTTCATAAGAAGTTACATCTTATCTTCCTGACTAGCACACAAAAAATGCTTCATTAAAAAACGACACAAGATTACACAACACAAAATTTAACCAGACTTTCAACTGACACCAATAACAAAGAATACTAGCTTCTTCCTCTTTTTTTTTCTTAAGACATTTAAGACATTTTTTACAAGCCCTTGCGGATTTGTTTGCCTCCCCTGCACAGGTTATATCATTTATATGTAGAAAAAAACAGTTAAGGAACAAAACTTTGACTGACATGAGTGAGGTTCAAGTAAGGCTGTATTCATTTTAACTTCTTTGCCTTTGAACGGCCGATCAAAGTGAGTGTAGTCACATGATCTTGACCCGGCTGTCCGGTGCCTCCACCTCACTTTAATGTTCCCTTGTCACTCACACCGGTTATTTTCAAAGGCAAAACAAATCTGATGGCACAAACGAATTAGCCTGTACACTCCTTTCCCCGGGCCTGATATATCCTCGAAAACAGTTACTTCAGACAATGTGCTTTAGCTTGTACAAAAACAATAAAAACAACAACCAAATGGCAGTCGGGACATCAACGTGGCGTTTGATGGAAAAAGCCAGGAAAACAAACAGTAGGGGCTTATTATCCCAAATAAACTGCCTCATGATTTGCTGTCGCTCAGACACAACTTAAATTGTCCCACAGCGCTTGAATCTATGAGCTGTAATGGATTAGAGTGTTTACCACAGTGACAGAGTCTGGGGAGGAAAACAAAAATTGTGTTTTAACAGATAAGACCTCTCAAGATCTTGTGAAATGATCAACACAGACCTCAGCCTTTATTTTTTTTCCCCTTTCTTTTTTTCAAATTTTGGTCTTTTGATAGTTGTTGCAGAACTGGAGAATCCACTTTCATTTATTTATTTACCTGAAAATTTGCCCTTCCTTTTATAATGATTTCTAGTTCAAGTTCAAGTGTATGAATTAGTGTTTACAGTCTCAAAGGGCTTTACAGGCTCGCAGGTTTACAACAAACAAAACAGGATCAGATCAATTATCAGATTAAATTAGCCAGTTAGACCAAATCAAAAAACTGGAGACTGGAAAGGTTACAAAAGCTAAGGTTACATCGAGACTGAGCTTGCTAAAAATTGATATGTACAAGACATACAGAGAAGAAGAAAGAGGAAAGAAGAAGAAAACACGAGCAGACAAGCAGACAAAGCGAGGGGACAGGAGAACCACCAGGAGGCCGCGGTAGTTGCACGTTGAGTATCGTGGGTGTGAGAACGACATGACACATGCCTGGTGGGATGACCTGACTAATCCACCCCTAACAAAAGATTATTTTGGTTTAAACCTGTTTGATATTAAGAATTGGTTTGGGATTTTGGATGAATGTTCTCAAATCTTGAAATGCCCAGTACCTTAAATTTTAGTCCAAGTCAGTTTTAGTCAGTCTAATAGCATATATTAGACTTTCAATTTCAATGTGGATGTGTCACTAGCTGCAGACTTCTTTTATAGTCTGATATCAGCTCCTGCAGACACTCCATCTGTGGATGCTGGAGTTGCCACTTCTGAAGAGAGAATCCCGCCCCGTACCGCCTTGGCTCCGTCCTTTTATGCTGCCGTCCTCCAATCAGACGGCTCACTGCACAAGGGGCGTTATTGAGAACAACCGCGTGCCAGTCAAGCGCATGCACACCAATCAATCAGTTTCAACTAAATTGGAAGAGTCACCGCACATCACGCCGAAGAAAAAAACACCACGAGTTGCATAACAAACATAATCAGCTGGCACACAGGCGCTCTGTGACAGATGCACTGACTGTTCGATTTTGATGCAGGAGAGCAGGGTTTTACTCACTCTGGTTTTGGATTTTCAAATACAGACACAGAATTCAGCATAGACTGGACAGAATCCAGTCACAGTGTGCATTAAAATACAGAGAGGAAGAAAAATTGAAAAGCATGCCATGTAAAATTGCCATGGCTTGATTTTAGTGAGAACTCTTTACACTGAACTGACAAAAAACATGTGATGAAAACATAATTTATCAGTGGCTGATGGAACCACAGATTACATGCTAAATCCACATGGAGTCTAAATGTCCCCACTTAAATTGACCCAATTTTGCAGAATGTACCTTTAATGCAGACACATAATAGTAACCACAGCCATAGCAAATGCATTACTGCCATTTTCATGCCATGTGCAGACATACAGCTCTGCAAACACCTTGATGTGCAAAATGAACCAAAACCTGACTAGAGTAGGTACATGATGCTTCCACTTGATGCTCTTAGTTGGGAAAGAAAACAAACACTGACGAGAGGTAAATAGAAATATTTAAGCTATGGAGCTATCACAAACTTTGTCTATTCTGCTTAGTTGAATTGTATTGTTTTAACATGTTCATTTATCAGCAATAACGTCTAGTTTTGGCTAATTTGGAAGTTTGATGGCCAAAAGCATTCAGTCAGACAGTTTGAAGTAAAACCAAAATTGTGAAATTGTGAATTAAATTGCAGGATTTGCCTGTGACGCTATACGTGACACACGATGATGTGAACAATTGGGAGCAAAAGGGATTACTTTTGTATTCATTCATTCATTTATACAGTCACGGCCCATTACACGTGCTCACTGGTCTCATTCGTTGACGCGTTCCCTTGCTCGCGTGTGCGTTCGTGCACGGATTTCGAGTTAGTACAATCAGACCGAAGCAGGAAAAACAAGTGAAAAAGGCCCTTTCAATGCACCGGGGAGGGAAGTGCTCGCTCTTGAAGACCTTTGCAAGCGACAGCAGCAATCCCCTCGGAGACACAGTTCTTTGCCTGTAATTTACAAAGGCCAGGACAAGTGCTCTTCTCGGTAATTGGGGATGTCAGGGTTAGCCTCATCTAAAAAACCAGTGTTTTGAAACAATACAGAGAAAGCCTTTGAATTCCCCGAGGGAAACTTTTAACATGTATACAAATGTACTGGTGTCTGGAAAATGTTTAGGGAGGATTACATTTTTATTGTCAGTGAAGGAGATGCAAGATTGTTAGGAGCCGCTGAGAATTCGGGGAACAAGTGGCTGTTCACATCTCAGACATCAATGCTCCCTGACTTAAAATATGCATTTTTAATTTTTTATTTATTTATTTTGCAGTCAATAGATAACAAAACAAAAGCCACTATGTGCATTTATTTTGTTGTTATACCTAATTATGTATATTAGGTAGAGAGCAAGTACACACACTCATACAAGCAGACAAATACACACACACAGAGACAAACAAGCATACACACAGACAAGAAAGGTCATGCAAGTCCGACCAACGTGGTTTTGAAACATATTTATTCTCGCTGTGGAGAGTTTGGAGGAACGTGAAAGGGCACAGGATTGATCAACAGTCTAGCTACATGAGGATCAATATTAGCCCCTTATACAACTTAAATATCATTCTGGCACTGTGTGAATATAACACTGGGGGTGACCTGCATGTTGTGAATCTGAACTGGTTATCAAGCTGTATTTCTAGTCTCTGCTAGACAATAAAACGATACGCCCACTTATGGTTACATGAATTTACCCTTATTGTGGAAAGAATTTCAAAAGGTTACCAAGGTTACGAAAGCATGGACCGGACAAGGGGCCAAACGCTCGGATAGTAGACACCCGAAGGAGGTCAAGGGTCTGGTGAAATCCAGCACCCCTCTGAGAGAACTTTCTTTAAGGTGGTGTGAGGTCGTTCCTGTGAATGTGTATCAGTGTTAAATTAATTGTAATACATCCAGTTTTACTAATTTTCCACCCACCAGTCGACACTGCCTACGGATCTTTGTTTGTAAGGAACTGAGCTTGAGATTAACCGCTTGGGCCAAAAGGAAGCATGACAGGGCCAATTACAGCATAACTAAAGTTATTCTGAGCGTAAGAGGATAGAGAGAAAAATAATAGTTCCACATTTTGAGCTAAATTAAAATTTACAATGACGAAGGAAGCGGCTGGCCCTGTGTCTTAAATGTGTGTCTGATGTGACTTGTCTTTATACTGTGTGGTAAATGTGTCATTTTATTCTATTTTTTGTTTGTTTTCTTTAGAA
>OMLF01039990.1:102013-112783 GCA_900302615.1 Holocentrus rufus | reverse complement strand
ACCTGCTGTACTCACCTAAATGTAAATCCTCTCTGCCAGTGTGCTCTAATACTGAACGGTGTCCCCCTGTAACAGATTAATACAGCATCCTACTCTTACACTGAATTTCTTTCAATTTTTCTTGTCTTTTATTTTGTAAAATGCAGCTCCAAATCAGTAAATTTAGAAAATTCTACATTATTCCATGTACACAACAAAGAAGGTAAATGTGCTCTACTGCTTTGGGTATAATTAGAAAAAAAAAAAAAACAGGTATACAGAATGATTCTTACGAGCGCCCTTTAGGTATAAGACTGCCTGGGGAGTCCAGTTTCTCCACTGAAAAGTTGTGAAGAAGACAACGCACCATCTGATATTCATATTTTGAAAAACTTCCGATTAAACACAAGCAACTTAAATATATATTTTCCAAACTTCCACTGACCTGTGATGCGCTCCAAGAATGGGAAACCAAGGTCACTAACAGCAACATGACTGCCAGAGCCATCACTGAACTCTGCAATAACAGATTTATTCTCACTACATAATAATAATAATGATAAGAAATACATTTTGATACTTACATAGAATCAAATTTCAAAGTGGCTTATATCTTGATTTTGGAGTGCTAGGACTGATTTAAAAAAAAAAATCAACTTACTTTCATGTCTTGCGTTTTCCTCCAGTCTGCAGATTTAGTTTGTTCTCTTAATGAGCTCTTGCCTCCTCCTCTGTTGCTGCTACTAGATATAAAAAGGGGACCGTCTTGTTATATGGGCTCGTCAATGAGGATGATGATGCTCGGAGACACCTCACCATGCAGTATTTCACTTTGGCAGAGTGAGAGGTGCTGCTGAAACTGTCGCTGCACATCAGTCACTTCAATTAAAACAGACGCACGCGTAAGATTCAAAAAAACTTAAAAAAAAAGACGCTTACATGCACGAGCCACCTGCAGTATGAATGAATTTTCACAAGTCACCGAGTGATGACACAGCTGAACTTTTATGAATGAGGTCGATGTGATTGACAGCATGAGATGTGATGGGATGTGTGTGTACCAGATGTGGGTTCAGCCTCACTTCAGCAGCTATAGTAGACTGTTGGTGAACTTGTTAATGTTTTCCATAAAAAGCTGCAAATTACATTCCAACAGTCTGAGTGCAAGACTTTAATTTGTATGTAGATGTTGGACTGTTTTATTCCAAGAGATTATAGGAGGGATTTATTAGAAAAATGACACTGGGTCATTAATATGGTGCACAGTGCAGTGATGATGATGTAGAGGCTGAATGTGTGAATGCAGATTTTGTTTTTTCTCCCGAAAAGATTTTTTTTTAAATCTTAGATCAGGGAGGCAGAGTCTCCTCCCCTTTTCTCAGAATGTGACAAAGCTGAGCAAACTCAGCTCTTTTAAACACTGAGAGTTACATATTTGAATCCTGAAGAATGACTTTTAATGTCTGCAAGCTCTCTGAAAAAAATATTTTGACAACATGAATAAAAAAAACCCAACACTTTATTTCAAGTATTCATTTACAAAAGTTACATAAAGTAAACCATCTCTCTGACAAGCCTCTTCACATATTTAAATAGAAAAAAAAATGACTCATAAAGCCATGCTGCAGTGAGAGCAGCGTCATTTGAGCTGTGGTGTGTCCAGAGGTCGTTGTGTTTCGCCACAACAGCTCCGGTTTGGCCTGGCCTGCTCGGCTGTAGCACAAGCTGTACAAAATCCCAGTGACACTTCATTGAGAAAACCCCAAAATCCTCTCAGTGACTGTTCAGGCACAGGAATGATGCTGACTCCCCTGTTGAGGCGTCCAGATAATCCAGTGGTTGGTCCCAACACATCCAATGTTAGTCGATAAAGAGTGCCGATGATACAAAGAGAGGCTGCTTCCAGCCTTAAAAACAAAAATCCCTGGGTAAGTTTGTCCAGTGCCAGGAGAATATAAAGCCGTTTCCTTTTGACAAGGAAACTTTACATCAGTCAAATGTCCAAAGGAGCATGTCTTTGTGACAAAAGACAGTTGGATTCACAGTTCTGACTTTTTTGCTATGAGGTGACGATGACCAGAAGGGAAACAGTCACTATTAGAAACTATCATAAATAATGAGATTTCTCCTCCAAACAAAGACAGCTTGTTGTTATACCATGGTGTTGCTCTCACCAACTTTGTCCACCAGCTGAAAGAGATGAAGAGAATAAGCCGGGGTTACACATGAGCTACAGACTTCAGTTGGTTGCAAACACACTGTTAAAGCTTAGAGGGAGAAAAGAGAGAAGAAAAACAACAGGAAAAATGTGCATAGATACTCTGTATCTTAGGGCTCCTTATGCATATTGCCTCCTTATCGGGATATTGGGGCAGGACATAATGCAGAGAGGGATCATTCAAAAATGTCTGACAGTGCAGGAATATGAAAATCATCTAAATTGGATTTGAAAGGTTTTTGCCCAACAGTTACGATCTGTTTTGAGTCTGGTTCCAGCTATATAGCACATAAGCCACGGAGATGG
The DNA here is from genome assembly GCA_900302615.1 of Holocentrus rufus. Lineage (NCBI taxonomy): Eukaryota > Metazoa > Chordata > Actinopteri > Holocentriformes > Holocentridae > Holocentrus > Holocentrus rufus. Next base: position 110,280 of record OMLF01039990.1, on the reverse strand, counting down.
GTAATCCCAGGAGGCTTAATGAAGCACAATGCAGCAGTTTTTCAGCACAACAGAGACACTGTTCTGAGGCAAAGCAAGACGCTCAGCAAAGAAAGACGGACAGCAAGGTCACAGGACATTTTAGGTTCCTCATTTTCTTTAAAATGTGTGAAGAAAGAAGAAGAAGAAGAAACTTCTGCACATGGACCGCTAGACCAAAACACTGCTATAAACACTGCTTTCTTCAAATGTGAGACAGTGTGTGCGGCCTTCTCCTATCCACCTATTGCTAATAACCATGTGTTCCAAGAACCTATGTTTAACAGTACCTCATCATGCCTTCATGCCTCCATGTCGGAAATTTTACAATTTATCATATTTATGAGTTAGTATCACATGAGCATCCTCCACCCCTCATAGTTGTAATTACAACTGGAAAATTTGGAAATATTGACAGCCGAAATGGTTGCCTTCTACTTGCAGCAACATCTTTTCTTTTCAATCTACCAGCAAAGCATGAAGCAACTTTTAGATATTTGGTCTTTATAGTTGCATAAACCCCACAGAGAAGACCTTTCTGACGCCGTCCATGTTTGATGCCTTCAGGCTGCTATGCTTATCTGATATCTCTGATAAGAAAACCTGAATGCCAACCAAGTCGGAAGCTCTTACTTTCCACAAGCACTTGAAGGCAATTTGAAACATCAGACACATTTGCTCAAGCCTAAGATCATCAACCATAACCCAAAGGCTGGTGGTAAAAGCAAGTTTTCATCCTTTTGCTAAAGTGATGTGAGTGCAGTAGTGCAAAGTGCAACCCAAACATTATCCTGATACTTACACTACTGATCCCTGGTAAGTTGAGCACAGACCCAAGCACAGGCACCCGCCTGATGAAGCCTACTGCCACCGGGAAAAATCCCCTGTCAAAAGAGAGAACAAGGTGAGCCCAAAAACTCACAATAATCTGGGATTTAATATTGAAACAACCTTCATTTGCTGTTTGCCTGAGCTGACCTGAATAAGAGGAAGAAACCATAAATCTCCAGGACAACTCCAATGATTGGCCAGCCAATCAGAACCACAGTCACACCTCCCAGGAAGAAGCTTGTGGCTTTTATTTTGTGTCTCTGGAAGAAGAATCTGAATGTCCGCTCCAGGCCGATGACGAAGGACAGACCAGCCACGAACAGAATCTACACACAAACACACACACAGCTGGCTTAAGTTTTACAATATGATGATGTCAGTGTCCAATTTGGCCTGGGCTGGATACAACAATTCTAGATGAACAAGGTGATGATAGTTAAAGAAGAGTTTGAGGACTTGAGGATTTGTGGACATTTTCACAGTCAGTCATACAGAGCAAGGACCTACTGTGGATCAACTCACATTTCCAATGGCAAGAAGAGCTTTATCAAAAAACAGCATCATCCCAAAGAAGAGGAAAAACACCCCAAAACCCGTCAGCCCCATCCCGATTTCTGTAGATGTAAGGAAAGAAAGGGAAGGGAGTTATTTTCCTCGCCATGTGGCTGTATTAATACGGTTATAATTACATGAAAATTTAATGATCCCCCTGCAGCTGAGGACAATAACAGAACACACAAGTGATACACAATGTAAATAACAATAGGGGAAATGGGAGCTGTATGGCCATAAATAAATGAAACCTTAAACGCTGAAACATATTAAGAAAGAAGTTATGCATGAAAAATAAGCTAGATGTATGAATTACAGAAAAGAGAGCATGCAAAATAGCAACAATAGTTTAAATTGAACTCTTTGGGACAAAAAAGGGAAATAAGTGTGACCAAGTCAGTGGAATTTTATCTAACACACACACAAAAAAAGTATAAATGCAAGATGTAGGCTAACAAATTAGAGAATATGTCTGTAATTATGACTATTCGGTGAAAGCATTGTGTGAAAAATATTAATTTGCTCTATGATAAACAATATCCAATTAACTACAAGCTAGCTGCAACTGTTAGCTGATATAAAAAAAAAATACTGCTGGTGGTTAGCTCGGCCCGCCACTTAACAACTAACCTCATTCATTCGGCAGGCTAAACTGGGTTACAAGGCAACATTATGGTTTTGTCACAGACAAAGAACAAACGAGGAAAAGCACAAATATTTCTTACTTTGTGAGTCCGTAAGAGAAATCATTTTGGCAGCAGTGCAGGGAGTCACAAATCACATAAACTCCTCTGGAATTCAAACCCGTTGTTTTCTACTTAGCGCTAACTCAATTGTTGATAGCAGCAGCAGGGAGGTAAAAGAAGCTAGCGCTTGCGCCACGTCTTCCGGAACCACGCACGCACGCTCCCTAACAAAGATCGTCAGGACAGAAAGATGTTTCATTCCATATCTTTGATTTCACTACAAGCAAGAAATAAAAATAATATAACATTTATGAACTCTCTTTATATATTATAATATATTTGGGATTATTTTCCTGTTGCTGGCTTTTCAAATGCTAAAATAGCAATCCCAAAAACTGAAGGAAAAAAACGATAGCAGCCTGCCGAAATTAATGAGTTGTGTAAAGTGTCTCAAACTATAAACATACATTGATACTACAGAGAAATTGCTTGGCTATCAGGTACAAAACATTTCATGTCGATATTAATTCTAACCATGCCTACTGTTAGCAACCCGGGTGAAGTTTTGGTAGGCTTAATGTTACATCCTTATAGGCCTATGTGTAAAACAAAGATGGCTGCCATAGATGTATATTTTCACCCTACAGCCTTCGCTAATATTTCACGTCGTTTGTTGACTGAAACTTTAATCCCACAGCATAGGAAAAGACAGAATTGCAGGGCGTTTCTGGTCCCTGGAGATACAGGCAGAGTGAGAGATCTTCGCTTTTTATTCTTTCGGACTCTACTACCTGCGCACGCGCGCGTGGACACGTCTGTGAATCACAACTGCGCAGTAACTGTGCTGCTAACTAGTATAGTTGTACATGTATTGTGATTATACATTACCGTAAAGAGTTTAAAACATTATCTGCAATACAGAGACTGTAAACCAACATCTTAAAGCGCCTGCATGTTTTCAGGCGCGATGTGAAGTATGAACTACAACACCCATGAGCTCAGAATGAGGAAGAGACCGGCGTAACCTCAGAAAAGACGTGTTCAACGAAAATAGGAGTTTGTGTGGAGCACAAGATAGGCTACTTACAAAAAAGGAGGGGAAAAAGAAACGTGGATTTTTTCCAGAATGCAGGGATTTGGAATTAGCTTAAAGAAGTGACACAATTTACGAAAAGCTGTAATTTCAAATCATGGGTACCTTTTTTGCCGTTCTTCTTGTTTTTGTTGGATGCTGCAGCAATGTGGTGTTCCTGGAGCTACTTGTAAGGTCAGTGACAAACTTCAAGTATTAAGCACTATTTTTTCGACTGTTTTGGTTCAGACGTTTCTGCTGCACTGCCTAAAGAAACATTAGCATAGCTGTAACATAGATATAATTTGTCTTTTGACCCGGCAACGATTTATTACTTTAGCCAGTCAATACTCTTTGATTGTCATTTGTTTATTTTGAAGAATATTTTGCTAGCAAGCCTTTTTAACACATATCTTTGTAGTAGATGTACATGATCAACTGTAAAGTATGTTGACTCTGAGTATTTGCCTGATTTATTCCAATCTTATCTTGTGTTATGTTCCCCAGAGATTTTCCAGGATGTGGCAACATTGTCACTTTCGCTCAGTTTGCATTCATCGCATTGGAGGGCTTCATCTTTGAGGCAAACTTTGGGAGGAAGAAGCCAGCAATCCCTATAAGGTAAGAGAGATCACTCATGGGATTTGAACTTCCTGTATACAAGCAAAAAGTCATGGATGAGTTGAACTGTTTCTCACTAAACTCTCCCTCTTAAATCTGTTTTCCAGCAACTATGTGATCATGGTGACCATGTTCTTCACAGTCAGCGTGATTAACAACTATGCCCTTAACTTCAACATTGCCATGCCACTGCACATGATCTTCAGATCTGTAAGTACTGTTATCCAGAGATCTGAGTGTTTCCTGCCATCTCAGACCCCCATCAGTAACCTCCCTTGCTGACTGCTGCCTTGTGCACCTTGTGTTTTTACAGGGATCGCTGATCGCTAACATGATCATGGGTATAATCATTCTAAAGAAAAGGTAATCTTGCCTCCACTGGCTTGACAAACACAAATCCCCCGTTTAAGGAAACACTTATGCTTAAAACCTTTCCTGAATAGTTCCAATTACTGTATCCCCATCTCAGCCTTTGACAGCATATCAGCTAACTCTTAGATTGACGTTATTTCCTCTTCTCTCCCTGCAGGTATTCAGCAAGTAAATACCTGTCAATAGTATTAGTTTCTGCTGGCATCTTCATATGCACCATCATGTCAGCCAAAGACGTGGTGAGTCCTCCACTGATGATATTGTGTAACACGACCTCATGCAGTATTACCATGCAATTTGTTTATATTGTAATGATATATGGTCTGCTTCAACTTACTTGTTTGCATTTTTGTCTGTGCAGAATGTGTTAAATGAAGGTTCAGAGGAGCAAGGTTTCTATGCCTTCATGCGCTGGCTTTTAGGTGAGGTTTGGATGCACTCAGAGTTTGAATAGTATAATGAATCAGTGTTTACTTTATCATGCCTTTGCATATTCTTTGTTCTGGACTGACACACAGTTTGACTTTGCATTTGGAGGACTCTCTTATTTGCACCTTTAGAGATGGAGAGAGTTTATTGCCCTTCAAGGCAACATTTGTTTTCACACCCTACACACAAATTCAAGAATGCAGAAAACAGTAATAGTAGATAGTTACACTTCACAGCATGCAGAGATATACAGGCATTTTATATACACTCATGTTCATTATAATCTTTGCCCTGCTGCATCATCAGAAATAATATATAATGGCTTTCAATGGTTCTCTGCTCTCTCAGGTATTGCCATGCTGACCTTTGCTCTGCTCATGTCTGCAAGAATGGGCATTTTCCAAGAGACATTGTACAAGCAGTATGGTAAACACTCCAAGGAAGCACTCTTCTACAATGTGAGTCATCTTTTTAATGATGGATTTTATGTTTCAGTTTCATTTCAGGAGGGTGTTAACTTTCTGACAGAGAAGACATTGTAATGCATACCAGGGAGAGATTGATTTAGATCAAATTGGGACTTGGGCTTCAGACAAGCTGTTTAAAATACATCAGTGTGCATCAGTAGACCAAGAGTTTGTGGCATAAAATGACAAAAAGACAAATTTAGTAATAGCAATTATTTGTATGTTAGTTAATGATCAGCTAAAATTGTGACAGTCCTATGTACAATATGAAGCATACCACATTCCTTTTATGCAAGTTGGTCTCTAGTGAAAAGCTCTTCTCTGTCTTTCCCAGCACTGCCTGCCTCTTCCGGGCTTCCTGCTCCTGTCCACAGACATCTACAACCACTGTGTACACTTCAGTCAGAGCAGTAAGTCAAACCATTAATGTGCTTCAACAATGTATCTGAATGAATCAGCTAATGTGTTATAAATAAGTATATGATCACACGAGTGGGCAGCACAGTGGCTCTGTGATTAGCAAGTTTCCCTCTCCTCCCCTCTCCTCTCCTGCAGCTCCTGTAGCGGTCCCTGTGGTTGGCCTGGATGTGCCGGTAATGTGGATCTACCTTCTGATGAACGTCATCACACAGTATCCTGACAACAAAACTTCTACTGAATTGTATTTTTATCAGCTGTATATCTGAATAGTACAGGGATTCATTGTTTGATTTTCTGTCAGATTTTGGCCAAAAAAAATAACTGAACTGACTCATAAGTTTTGGCTTGTGGGACGGTCCTCATGTTGTTAATAATCAAAATCAGTCTTGAATGTTCTACATTACACTACTGTGTTTTCTCATAGTGCTCAAAAAACATTCATGCACAAAAATTGTGGTAAGAGCAAAAAAACATGCTTCATCGTCCATGTATGGTTAAGTGACCCAAGGACCGCAGAATCCCAGTTTTAAAACAAAAATTTCATTGTACTCCCGTTGTTATTTATGCCGCTGACGCCATGATCTTTGACAGCTGACACAGAAACTTTAAGGCACACAAAAGAACTCAGATCATCTCAAGTATCTCTCAAAGCTTTCCACTGCAGCCCTGTCGTTAACTTTAACCGGCTCTCTCAGGTACGTGTGCATCCGCGGCGTCTTCATCCTGACCACAGAGTGCGCCTCACTGACGGTTACTTTGGTGGTGACCCTGAGGAAGTTCCTCAGCCTCATCATCTCCATCGTGTACTTCCAAAACCCCTTCACCACCTGGCACTGGGTGGGCACAGCCGTGGTCTTCCTGGGCACCCTGCTGTACACGGAGGTGTGGAGCAGCGTCCAGGCGGCCCTGCGAGGGCCGGACGCCAAAGAGAAGAAGGCGCAGTGACACCAGGAAAGGACTGGTCGCATCACGAGAGAGCCTCTGCACTGGTGGGGTGGGCTGGTCATGGACCTCGAGGGCATGATTGTAAAGACAAGTTTGTTTTCGTTTTCTGTTGCAGTGAGCCCAGTATTATTTTAAACGGTTGTTTTCTATGGGTAATGTTTTATTTACATTTTGTTTTCATATTTGATTTGTTACGTGGATTGTAGGTAAAAGATGCCCCCTCCATCCCTAAGGTCAAGAACCACATCACTAGAAGTACCTCACCAGCACTCCATAAATACAAAACCAGCATGTCTTACAATAAAACTTTTTGTTTTAGTTGGTTAAACATTTATTTAGGTAATTTTCTGAACGTGAGAGGACTTTGTGATACGTTCTGTAGTGACATCAGTTTCAGCAGCCTCGCACTGAACACTATAAATGTGGAGGTGTTTGGACAAAATAGATCAATACTATGAGAGGAGCAGATTACTGTGATTATTGAAGACCTCATGGATATTATTTCGTTGGTGCTGGGTGTTGGTGTGGTGGGGCTTTCTCGTGTGTCAATGCTGAATTTGTCTGTCTCAGGTGTTTTGGACCAATATTTATCAACGGGAAACATGCTGTACCTTAGTAAATTATTCCACCCATTTTTGCCGACTGAAATACAAATGACATAGTGACAAATGTAGATTATCTGTAATCTAATCCAGTCATGTGTGCAAGATTTAGCAGCTCAAAGGAATAAAGTGTTTTGAACAGGAATGGGAAGAGAACTTTTTTCTTTTTTTTTTCCTTGTGGGAACACGATGTTCATTTACATCACATTTTACCTCAAGCCAGGCAACCAATCCAAAGAGCTGTTGTTCAAACCCATTTACTCTCATCCAATGGCAGCTACGGTCGTTCACATCTTTCAAGTGGGAAGGGCAGATTCCTGCAGCTGCCGTGTTTGGGGTTTAGCCTGTTGTGCGGAGACCCACGCTGTGCAGAAAATAATATACAAAATCGTATAATCCCGAAAATAAAAGTGTAAGCCCATCTGCAGGTGAGAATGGGTGGTAACAGCCCAAGCCACCTCGGTTATGAAGATGATGGAGAAGGCGGCGGAGTATCTTTTGTGAAGGGCATTCGGGTGAGTGCACTGGGAAACTTTACTGGCAGTAAACTCCTAAAACTGGAAAAAACGAGTCCTGCAGCGACAGGTTTAGTGCAGTTTATATCTGCAGACCTGCACCATCTAATGAGCATTAACACTTATCAACCATGCAAAGTGCAGAAGCATTCAGCTTTATTCTTGCAAAATGCAAATCTTAAAATTTCTCCAATCTGTGATGTATAATTGTTATGTTTAATGTTTGATCATCTAATCAACTTTCTCACGTTTCTTTACACCAAGTGTTTGACTTTTCACATCGGCTCTGTGCCTGTTTTGTAAGAAGTTTATGCATGTGTCAGGGGTTAGGGTTAGTTAAATATAGAACATGGCAGGTTGTCACACACAGTATGGGCCCTGTTTACAAGATAATACGCTGTTGTACTTTACCAGCGTTTCCCCTGTCAGAAAACTGAAGTAGGGGGGAAAAAAATCCAATCTTTGACATGGCACTGGAAAGCAAAGCATCATGCTGAACGCAGCATCTTATAATCGAAGGTGCGTTGAGTAATCATTCTGACCTCTATGGGCGACAAATAGGAATTACAATCAATAAAGAAAAACATTGGCGCTGATAATATCCTACTTTATTTTTAGTTAAAAAATTTCAGCAATAGGCTACATTCACAATAAATCGTTACTGACACCAAACATCACAATATATTCTCAAAAAGAAGTTTGTTTTCTCATTTTCAGTTTGACTAAAATCATTCATA
>OMLF01039990.1:59707-75985 GCA_900302615.1 Holocentrus rufus | reverse complement strand
GGGGGGGGCTCTCAGACAGTCACATGGACAGTGAATGAGAAAATTGTCCTGGTCATGTGGGTCTGCCAGTGTATTTCCATGTAACCACTGTTTTAACGGTTTTGCTCAGCAAAACCACAATGACAGTAAGTGTCAGTGTCTTATAGCAACAGTGAAAAAAAACATCCAATCACTTTCGTCCATCTGTGTATTAAATTTCCGTCCAACACCATTCAATTTTAGTCTTATCTTATTAAGGATGTGTATTTAGTTTACAAAAAAGTGAGATGTGCCAATGTGACTGAAATGTATGTTTACATAAGTAAAATCTGTGTGGAATTAGGGTTTAAATGTTCATGTAAGTTAAAACAATTAAATGTTTTATACCACTTGTAGCGCTTAAGAATTTGTTTCATTGATGATTCCAAACTCAAAAGTGATTCTTCATTTAGGATTATTTCGTAATCCACATGTCACTACATATAGCACTGTTGCAGAGACAGCATGTACTTTCAAGCATAATCTGTCTCAAGATAAAGGGAAGCTTCAACTGGTGTGTGGCGTGGTAGAGGAAGCAAAGTTTAGTGAGACTGAGGAAGTGTCTCTGAGATCTAGATTTGAGATAAACAGTGAGAGCAGACAAGGACCTGAGATTCGATGAGGCAAAACATTTCTTAAAAAATGACTTGAGTAAACAAATCTGGCATGTGATGCAAAGATGTTTAATGAAAATAAAACAAATCATCTTGCAATCTGTTTGGAATTATGAGTGATAATTTCCTTGGTATGATTGACATCTTGTTTGCATTTTAACCCACTTAGACACATCCTCTAAACTGTACTTTGACCCACCTGAGTCACTGTTAACCAGTCACTTCCCCTTACTGTTAACAAATAACTGTTGAATATTAACCCATTGCACCAACATACACCAACAAACACAAGAGGCAGAGGAAAACTCGGCAGTTGAATTTACTCATTTACACTTAAAGTTAAAATTAACATCAAAGAGTATAATTTACTCCTATTTGCCAGTTAAGAACAAAAAAGTTGTACAAGCAGTAAGCACAAGCAACAAGGTTCACACCCATGTTGTGTCTTGAGATAAATACTAGATAAAAATGAATAATTCTTTAATGTATCACATACAACCGACTATACTGCATCATTTTATTGGTTCCTGTTTTGGTACACATCCTCCAGTTTGGCTCAAGCGTACTAGAGTGTACTACCTTGAGACTATTCTATTTGAATTATTTTTAGTCCTTATTAATTGCTAATGATGGCTTAGTAAGAGAAGACTTATTTGTTTTTGTAATATGCGGGGAGCTGCTCTCTAGTCAAGCCTAATGCTTGCCTATAAGTGCTTTACAAAAAAATGAAGAGAAGCCACAAATTAATCTTATACATCGCTTTTTCGCAATGCCTGCAAATCTAGATAAATCTAAATCTAAATATAGAAATTCTCTCATTCTGCTTGTGGTTGTTGAGTCTTTGTTCCTGTTTGCTGCTTACTGACATGATGCTCATCTGTTACCATTTATTATTGTGAAACCTGTGATTGTCCATCTGCTGTGTTGCTGAGTAACGGGCCAGATGAGTAAAGGAGAAAGGAGGGGAGTCCACGCCAAATCTCTGCCTTTTTCCTAGTTGTTCATGTGGAGGACTATGTGTTGTGTGTGTATACTCCAGTGTTGATCTGTTTAAAATCTACACAGAAAATTAGACAAAAATAAATAATACACACATACAGAGATACTTTAAACTGCACAAAGAGCTCTTAAATCCACTTTGGCCTGAAGTGGGACAGTCTTCAATTATGATAAAGATCCCCCCTGTCATCCTGGGAGTAGCTCCAGAAGGAAAAGAGACAGGACTCTAGAGCTTGTTCTTTGGGTTCCTGGAGGTATGACGTCCAAGATCTGTGACATGGAGCTCCAACCAGCTCCGTCCACAGAAGCTGTGTCCTCATGGGTTCCAGGACTTTGCTCCCCTTCTACCCCCCTGCTCCCCTCTTTTGGAGTGCCAACTTGACAGACCTGTCAGATCCCCTGCTGCACACCATTTACCATGGGTTTGTTAACCATGGATGACCCATCCAAAGTGTTAGCACTTAAGCCTGCAGTCCACCAGCTTCTCCCACTGTCCCTAACACCAGTTCTTTTAAATCTCACCCTTCCTCAGGTACCTGCTGCTGGTCTGGTGACAGGATCTACAGCTGTCAACTATCGCACTGCACATGGATCTATCAGGCGTGCTGCTACCACCTCTGGCCTTTGTCTCCCCCATCTCACCATGCCACTTCATGATACTTATTGATAATCAGTTGTCCAATGGCTAGAGATTAGGTATAACTTCCCCATTGAAGGAAAAACCGTTTAGTTATTCTGGAGCTTGTGCCCAGCCTGAGCTGTTAGCCACCTGCTTCCTCCAGGGCTATTGGAGCTGCCTGGAGCACTATGGTTCATCAAGCTGGTTACCCTCAAAGAATTTGGCAGGCAGCTTCTTATTTCATGCCCCCTTTGTTCCATGAGCCATAACTCCACCAACTGTAACATATTTGTAGCAAATGTCAAACTAACTCCATGTAGCATTCATCAACTTTGCATGTTGGGGCAGATGGCAAAGAGAGGTACTTGTTCACTTTTCAAAATGCAGAAATGTAGTGGCTTCACTCAAGATGTGACAGTACTCCTGGTTTTAGTTCTTCTCTGTCGATCTCGCTAATTTGAAAACTGCAAAGCACTGGGCAGAGAGAGCAGCAGTAGAGAGGGAGGGGGAGGGGTCAGTAAGGGCTGCTATCAGATCAATCTGATAAGCTGTTGTGAAACATCCAATATCTCACCTACTTGTAATTTTTAAAACACAGTTTACTCCACAGTTCTACACACACACTTATACGCGGAGATAATATCTAGAAATAAAGTCTGAGTCTACTACAAAGAACTCTTCTGCTTCATCAGTTATCAAAAAAACACAACTTTGTTGTCATATTTCTCAAACAATATTGCATATTTTTTACACTCATATAAGACAAAATTGTTAGTATATACTGAGAGTCAAAATTTCTCAATTTTTGGTTTGTCCCTTGTTGCCTTAAACTCATCTTGCGCTCTGTCTGGCATCAACTGTGGCAGTTTTTGGAGAATTTGAGAATCTTGCTATTCCAGCTCTCTTCTGTGATTGTCATGTGATGGCACAGTAGGTTTCACCTCTTCCCTTCTAAAATGTTCCCAAAGACGCTAAGTGGGGTTAAGGTTTAGTGACTGCGGAGGGAAAGCCATACGAGTCAGCACTCCTTGCTTTATTTTAGACTTCAACTAGTGCTGGTGTTGCTTCAGTGCACGATTAGGATCACTGTCCTGCTGTAAAATGAATTCTCCTCCACAAAAGTTTAAGGCAGAAGGGATGGGATTGGTCTGCAGAACAGAGTGGTTCTTCTCTTTGTCAATGTAGACTTGATCCTGGTACCTATTTTAGAATAGACAAAATATGCCTATACTTGAACATTTCCAAAACCATGTATTCTGTGACTGTAGGTTTTATACATTGTTGCATTAACGTTTGCATGCAGTCATCTTGTCATATAAGGCCTCCAACTGCACCCATAAATTCATTTGCAATCAAAAGAACAAGAACACTCAAAGAACAATGTGTCTTTTGGTGTTGTTTGGCCATTGCTAACTTTATCCTCGCAGTAAAGTTAGACTAGCTAGCACTCGTTCAGGTTCCTGACAGAGAATGTAGCTTATCCTGTTTCCTGGTCCGTTTACAGCTATTCATTCATGTTAATACGTGTGTCTGTGTGTGGGAGTAAATGAATAAGGTCATCTGCTGTGTGTGCATAGGTGTGTCTCATATTTCTTTTGATTTCAAGTTGAAGATCCTGTGATATTGATTACTGCAGAACCTTTTTTCCTTGACCAAGCTGTGCTCTGGCTCCAGACTGCGCAATACACCACATAAAAGACATTTCACTGGAAGAGGAGGGATCATATTACACTCTTTTTGTCGCCCACACATTGGTCAGCTGTCACTTGCTTTCAAAGTTTTCAGAACTTTTAAGGCTTGTCAAAGCTGAGCTTAGCCCCATTTCGAACCTTTTAACCTTTGTATGAGCAATGGAAATGCATCCTGTTTCCTTAATTTGGTGTATTTCCTACTGAAACAAGATATTTGGGCGGGACATAATGTGGGAAAGGATCAATCAAAAGTATAGAGACAGTTTTGATTGATGGGAGAGGTGCAAGGGCGGGATTATTAAAAAATCTACAATGGTCACACCTACTGGTACACAGTGAGGTCATCATTTATGATATGCTGTTTTCTGGGAATAAAACTGAATGAGATTATGATACCAAAACACAAGAACACAAAACCTTTTGTATGTTTTTTTTTGTCATTTATTGTTAAACAAGATTATATTATTGTATGGAAAATTAGGTAACATGGTGAAAAACACATTTTTCTTTTCATTGTGAATAATCTACAGGCAGGTCTCTCCAATGTCCACAGAGAAAAAAATGGGTCAAAGTCCCTATATGCTTTTGCTGACGTACTTAGATTGGCCAAATCAATCAATAAATTCTTTAAATGAATTACTAAAATCAATTTACTCATAAAAGTGTTTTCACAATTTATTTTGCATGTTTTATCCCACCACTTTCAGTTTCTCACTAAAGCAGTTTTTATCTTATGTTTTAATCATCTTTTAAATGCTTTTAAACTAGTGTTTTTAACATGTTATATAAATAAAGTTAAGAATTACAAAGTTTATTAACATTCAGTAGTGTTCTGGAGCACTACATACAAATCGTGAATTCTGTATTTTTATAGTGTTAAAAATAATACAACTAAAAAATAACACTTGCATTTCAGTAAGTATTCTTCACCATGAATGTACCAGAGTGAAGTGGATTCTGACATAAATGCTTTTACAAAATATGAGAGATAAGTTTCCACTGCCCTGTCTGGGCCTGCTCATGCCAACAGAAAACACTGGGCCAGGCCAGAAAACAGATCCACCTCTTCACTGCAGCAGTCTGTGCACAAGACAACACTGAACTGTAACATTTTAAAATAGCCCTATTTACGCAAATTAAACCGAGTCAGGAGATCTGTCATATTTACATATTCACATTAAATATAAATAGTTATGGAATATTTACAAATTCTTACAGTACTATAATCCCAGTACTCAAATCAGTGCATTAAGAAATACTTAAATACTAAAAAGATAGATTGCTTATGGTTACAGCAGCTTAGTGATGTCAAGTAGATAAAGTTTACATTTCTACATATTAAAGTGAACAACCAAATGAAGCCATTTTTAATTTGTTTGGGTAAACCAAATTTTATGGTTTGGATATACAAGCTGATTAAATATCTGTATACTTAAGAAGTCTGGCAGTATTTTCCAGAAGTTTGCCTTAGCGGCACTTCTGCCAAATTGAACATCCTGTCATATGATTTCCTGGCAGGAGAAAAGCAGAACCAGCAGAAGAAGTTTCTATAAGGCTCTCTGTGAGCCTTCTAAGGGCTGCATCTAAAATTTGTTATAAGTGGTGAAATTTGATAACTGGAGGTGGCATGTAAGAAAGAAAGCATATGATGCGATTGGGCAAGCCAAGCTCGGAAACAACCTCGAGTGCTCTTCTGCCGAGAGACATTCTCAAAGACACTCTGCAGAGCTGCTGCAGACTGAGGGGCGTATCTGAGAAAGAGAAAGCAGAGGCAATATTTCATACATCATTCCAGGTTTTACATGTTTCCAGTGACAAGATTCATATTAAAAATATAAATGAACATACTCTCGTAGAACTCAAGGCAGAGATTAGAGGGAGATCCTGTACTGGTGTAGTCGATAGGTTTTTTGCCAAGGTTATCCTTGGCATACACACGGCCTCCAAACTCCACAAGGAGGTCTATCAAGTCTGTGTTCTTTACTTTGGCTGCATGATGAAGGGCTGTCTCATGCAGCTTGGCAGCATTCACATTCGCACCTTGGGGGCAGAAAGAGAAAGCAGCGTAAGTGAGAGAAGTACTGTAGCTCTGTTCTTGACAACATTCTTGTTCAGAAATTCATAATCAAAAAGAGATCAGTTACAGTCAACATTACGAAGACCATTTCTAAAAAAAAATCTTGGCCACAACCACTTTCATGTTTTGCTGAAGACAAACATGGGCTCACCTGCATTGAGGAGTACTTTAGCGCAATTGTAATGTTGCCTGGCACACGCTACGTGAAGTGGAGTCCCAAAGTGACAGTCATGAGCCTCCATGAAAGCTCCTTGATCAATCATGAGTTGAACACAGTCCGAATTACCTAAAACAAAACAAATGCAGAAAACAAGCTCACTTCTTCACTGTAGTACTCTGTGAGGCGGAAACACTTGAAGGACCATGCATATACTTTACGTTTCTGCTAATCGTTTCTCAAAGCAAGCAGTCATATTTTAGAACTCCGATATCATTTTTTCTACCTTTTATGAGGCCACTGGAGTCCATGCATTCCAGTACGATATGAAAATTAACTTCAAATTTTCTCAAAGATTGTCCTCATTAGTTTTCCGGAAAGCATCAGCAATGCAGCAAGTATTTTTTGATGATGTGATAATTAGGTGGAGTGATTTGAACGGAGCTGAAAGCCTTACTGGTGGTGCATTTAGGGGGCATCTGACAAAGTAGGCTATGGTCATTTTCAACTAACAGCATCAAATTCACAAGTTGCTGTTGGTAAACCTAACCCAGAGGACAAGAAGCACCAATGCCATGGAGATATTGAGAATATGATGATATTGTGAATTCAATAGTTTTTAATCAAAGTGCTCATAAGTGTCATAGAGTCGCTCACATTTCCCCACATTTTGAAAGAACGGAAAAGCACATCTCCCCTCTGACCTTGGAAGTTCACAGTAAAAGATATTGCAGCAGGAGCTGCACAAACTTTGGAAATTATGTTGGATCACAAGTTTGAGAGCTCCATAGAAAAGAGGATTCATTTTTCAAATGTGTTTGCCCAGTTACGCTGCCAATTTGCTATTGTAAATGGTCTCTCTGGCAGAAAATAGTCTCTGGGGAAAAGTTTGCTTTAAACAACGAATTATCAGTTCTGTGGTTTATGAATGTGGACTACTGTGTTGGCCTAAGAAGCAGAACATTATGAGGTGGGTGTTTCAACCAATAATTCAAATTTGAAAATTGAAGGATTTTGATTATATGTTGTTAAATCTGTAGTACTTACGCATAATTTTAAAATGGTTTGTTCTAATGTAAATGTAGTAAACAGTATATAAATGGGCCAAACATTCAAAATCACTGGTGTGGTCTTTTAACTGGATTAAACAGTGATGGAATAGTCACAGATTCTTACAGTACTGAAGCCACTGCATACCGAAATGCTTAAACACCATTATCAACATAGAGTTCTCAAACATATGTAAAGAGATGGCCAATAATGTCCTAATATAACATCCTAGTTTAGGACATGATAGTTTAGGAATGCTTTGGTCTTGAGATCAGTGAACTGTTGACCTGATAGCTTGGGAAAATCCCAGGGACCAATGTGATGCAATTCAAAACTTCCTTAATCTTTAACTGAACTTTCCAATCAACAAAAGAACACTCTGAAGCTATAATGGTTGCATAGAAATCAGAGTCAATACAAAGTGTGCAAGATTAGATAGGGATAGAGTTTTGTCCCACGGTGCCACTGATCATCATATTTTTTCTTTCATTGCTAAATCTTGAATGGCTGTGAAGCAATGATATCATACGAAACACAACACATCACTGTGTGGGTGAGACGCAAGAAAACACACCTCCCATGCAAGCCTCATGTAGGGGTGAGAAGGTGAACAGTGGCGGGTTAACTGTTGCTCCATACTCCAACAGCAGCTTGACACATTCAAGGCTCCCGGCTGCACAGGCATCACACAGTGGAGTGCTGCCGTCAATGTTACGCGCATCTACCTGTGTGACAAAGAGACCAGCTATCAAAATCGCTGCCTGCCAAGAACAGCGTCAACTAGGCTCATTTTTTGTGTCCATTCACACAGAGTTGTGACACCGCCTCACCTGTGCACCAGCATCCAGCAGCAGTCGGACACATTGGGTCTGTCCCTGTATACACGCCTCATGGAGGGGGGTGATGGAGTCCACAGCCACAATGTTAACTGCTGCACCTCCCTGGATCAGCTGCTGCAACTGGAGGGCCCTGCCTTGTGCAGCAGCCTCATGCACTGCCGACCGGTCTGTCCAAAATCCTAGACCATGAGCTGCAAATGTGAGAAGCATTTTTATAGAAAGCATTTGTATTCACATGAAGGGTGACTCCATGAAGGCTGTCTTCAATTTATGTATGATTAAATTAGCTGTGTTATTGTTATTGTTAACTCTTGCTTTGTCTCAATTGCAAAAAAAAAAAAAAGAACCAAGATGAAGAGTTATTCATACAATCTGGCCACATAAGACATAAGTTCACATGGTATTCAATACAATCTTTATACAAGTATTGACAATGTGCAATAAAAAGCCAACTGTTAAATGACTAAAACACAATGATTTCTATACTAAAAATCAAGTTTACCTAACCATTTATAACCAAGTTGAGAATATGCGGTAACCTGGAGAGGAGCAACGGTTAGTTTTACATGCATTATTGCAAAAAAACAATTTGATAATGACATTTATTTAACATGATTTAGCAAGTATGTTTAATTTTACAAAACACTAAAATAGAAACCTCAATCCTGAATGAGCCGAGGGTATGATTGTCTTGAAATTAATTAAACAAAATTACTTCACCTCATCAGAGACATTTTTGGATTCAATTCATATGGTTCTCTAATCTTTCCTGAATTTGGATATTTGATGTACTGTGTTACTAGAGCCTGATACTATGTTCAAAATGCATATTAATAGTGTTTTGTGAAGAGGATATTGACAATTGTTAGATTTATAAATGTGGCCATCAGACAGCAGAATGGATGAGTGAGCGGGGAGTGTCCTTCAACTTAAAGGGCTGGGTTCAAAGCTTGTGATAGTAAGCATACTGCAGGCTAAAATGTTCTCAAGCAAGACACTGAATGAATCACTTCCACTCCAGGGGCCTTACTCTGTAAATGACCCTGAACTCTGAGGTCCCTGATGAGGAACCAAAAAAAGAACCTCACTTTCAGGGATCGTTTGAGTTGGAACAGAAAAAATCGATTAGTTTCATCTCCAAGAGCATCCTGTTTCATAGCCAGTACAGACTCTGTTAGAAGAGACTGCATACTGTATGTCTAATGTAGGGTCAACTGGCTATGTAAGATGATATTTTTCCTTTTGCCAACGTTGGGAAATTTTCTAACAGTAGCAGACATGATTCTGTGTTATACTGTTATATGGTGGTATTAGTGCACTCATTTTTTAGTTTCAGTGAGAACATTTTGGCGTTCAAATCATGCTATGTAGGGTGGAATGGGCGCTATATGCAGCAAAACCAAGTGTAACAGTCACTTGTTACTTAGCAAATTGATGTTGCAGACGTTCAACAGAATCAAACTGTGATGGGCTGGTCTCACTAACTCTAACTAACAAGCTTAGCTGCCTTGCTCTCAAATTAATGTCAGACACTTTGCGTAACCCCCGGCTTTCCTTGCAACCAGCAGATAATTAGCAACACGTCCAATGTCGACCTGTAGCCACGTAACAAGATACAGGTGACCAGTGCCGTTTTGATGTAACCAGCTGGTGATTCGTTGTACACATTTTTCACATTGTGGCCATGCTTCTATCACGACAGCCTGAATGGCTCCAGGCAACACAGGAATTAACCTGTGACACTGTCTGCTAGCTAGCTAGGTAGCTAACTGTAACTTACCAATGTCTCCAAACAGGGACGGTCTGGCCCGAGTGATCTCCATTTCATGATACCGTTTCATTCACTTCAGAGTTAACCAAAGGTCTGATTCATTTTGAAACAATAAAACAATGACAGAAAGAGCGGCATCGCTACAAAACGCAGTAAGCTGACCGTTAATAGGAGCTCTGCTAGGGCTGCAGAGGATCAGACGTCGGAGACAAAATAAACAGTGCCTGTGAATTCTGGGATATGTAGGCGACTGGTTTGCAGGCACACAGCAGTAAAATGAAACCAAGAAAGGTGGTTTTGAAGCTCTGCTGATATGCAGTGTAATTGTTTATAAACAGACACTGTAATGAACAGTTTACTCTATTTTCTTGGCATAGCAACACCGAGCATGGCAATGTTAAGTGAAATGTGCAGGGTCACTTATAAATGTATTCGTTTTTCCCTGAATCTTTTACAACATAAAGGATAAAATGGACTAAATGGACTGAACCATGAAAATAGCAGGACATCAGGCAGAAAATGATCAAGCTACCATGTCACTGAAGAAAAAAAGTCACTGGCTTTTGAAGCTGTGTTTGATTGTACAATTATGCATGTATATTTGACCTAGATATTTAAAAGTTGCTTCCCTGTGGAAGGATAAAGTTTTGTGAGTATTTTCGTTTTATTTCAATTATTAGCGCATTGATTACATACAAATAGTTCATTTTATTATATCTCATTTAATATTGCATTCCAAGGCAGTGTCAACACCATACTACAACAGAAAAAGTCAACATGAATTAATTTCTTTCCTTTAAAAACAAGATCAATATCTGTGTTTTACTTTTTCTACAAAATATTCAAACCCTCTTTTCCTCATTGAAAATATGGTGTAACTTGCACTGGCAGGGTGATGGTCCTATCTTCTGCCTAAAATGTTGATATGAAACTACCAGCTGTAGTTTCGTTGCACCTGGATTCACTTCCTAAATCATACAATTTCAGAGATTAAAAAAACAAACAGACCAACAACAAAAAACTATATTTTATGTACGACTACCTTTTTTTTTAATCAGAGAAAGCGGGAAAGCCTCCATGGCTGCAGGTAGGACGTACAGCTCTTAAGCTAACTTTTGAAGGCTTGGGCTAGCAGGTAGACTGCCACTGCTGCTAGCTAACTGCTCTGTTGCTTATCTATCTGGTAACGTTATTTTCTTTTTAACGCCAGCTCCAATATAACTGTCCTTAGGACACTGTCGTTTTTAAACCACTATAAGTTTCCTGAAAGCTAATACTTATTGTGTGAATTATACGTTAGCTTTTAATCTGCAACGGTTGTTCGCCATGTTTTTTTTTGTTTTGTTTGTTTTTGTTTTAATATGGATTTAGTACCTGTTTCTGTTTTGACACTTCTCTAAATCAGTTCCTTCTGGACTCTAGACAAGTCATCAAAAGGTAAAAACGGGTGTCATAGTGAGTATGAAGAATGCTGATGATGCTCAGTGTGTAAGCAGGAATTTGCCTGAAGTGTCTTTGATCATAATGAATCCATACCAGCTCCAGGGGTAGCCTACTGTTCCACAGCTGCCTCTGATCTCTGACCTCCCTGTAGAGGAAAGGGGAGATTGAATTTTTCTTATAGGAATCAATTACATATCCTATTCTGTTGAAAATAGCCCAGATATCGTGGACAAAGTTTGGTCCTCAGAATCCTGAAATTCCCTTTCAAAAAGCCTCATGAGTGGCTGGCCTGAGCAGAATATAATGATTGCAGCTTTTGTAAGCTTTGCAGCCAGTTGGTAGGGGAGACTGGGGTCCAGAGTTACAAAGGCTAGTTTAATGAATCACTTTCTCAAATAATTTCTCAAATAAGTTAATGTTATGATCTATAATAAAAGACAGTTTACTTCATAGTACTTTTGTATGAGGACAACACCATATGGTTTCACCAATATCTCCACAAAAGTTGCAGTTGATATTTATGTCTTTTTAAGTAATGATTGGTCAAGTAAAATATGTGAATCATTATAAATGATATGTCTTTTTATTACAAGAAACCCATGCAGTAATAGCCGTACCTTTTACAGCATATATCAACATTGTAGTTACTGCAATAAGAGATGACAAAAGACAAATTTGTAATGTCTTGCCGAAAGAGTTTGCGAAAAGTCTTCTTATTGTGGCGACAAAGAACAACAGGCTTTGTCTGTCATATGATCACTGGATCCAGAGAGGGAAGATGAGTCACTTCTTCTTGGGATAGCTCCTCTATGGAGTATCATGTAAAATGTCATGGTAACACAGAATTCATGGGTAATAGCACTCAGAAAAGTGTGGTCTGATGTGGACTTGCAGGAGGGGCGCATCAGGGGTACCACACACTGCAGCACCCCCACCCCATCTAACTTCTGTTGCATGAGTAACAGCTGAACTGCTTCTCAATAAAGCTAATTGGAAATATGCCACTAGGGGGCAATATACGAGTAAAACAGAAATACAAGAAAAAGCGAAACGCCAATATATAATATATTTCATATGAAATTAAATTAACAAATCTTGTTTTTCAGTACAAACGTGTATATGTCGTATGCGCTCCATACAAGTGATCCACTGGCGCATCATAAGTGTAGATTTTTAAAACCATCTCTTCTATTATGCATGCTTTTTAATTTTTAATAGACATTACAATTTTTTATAAATTAAAATATGCAGGCACAAAACCTACCACATGAATCATAAAATAAAAGTAGGGGAGCTAATGTGTAAAGAAAAACTCAGGAGTTGCACTTCCCGTGGAAGCAGTTGTTCTTGAGCAGCAAGTTAGCTAGTTACCCAGCTAGCTAAGTTAGCTATACTGTACAGTAATAGTATACGTCTTTTATTATTCTATGTGGCGTTTTCTTCTGCGAGGATTTAGCTATTTTAATGCCAGGGCTGGTCTATGTGCAAATGTTCTACCAAAACACGCCCCCCACCCACTATTTCGCAGCTGCACCTTTGCTGCATCTGGGCTATTAGTGCCGCCCAAGATGATTGTGATTGGTTTTAAGATGGACAAACAAGCCAGCGCGTTTTTTATATCTATGTTTTTTTTTCTCTTGTAGCAGAATGTTGAGCTCAGCCAGACCTTTTAGTCAGATTGGTCTGACTGTGTGAGACTGCCTGCACTGCAGCACATCTGTGTATGGTCTGTCCTATTGTAATTATTCACAACAAAGTTTGCTTGACTGAAGGAACACATTTCCCCCCCAATTTGCTTTCAGATTTCATTCATCTAAACACATACATGACTTCTCATCCACGGTCCACTAATTTTCTCTAATTCATTAAAAAAAAAAAATCACATTTATGGAGTTGATTTTCTGGAAGAAGTCCCATTTACCACCATTCATTTCACTCTATATTGTTTTACCACTCAAAGTCATCCCCTGGTGGTGGTTTCAGTTGTTCTTGTAGACTATCTGGTTACTGTACATACCGACCCCAGTACCTGCATGGTTTTGTTAATAAATATGTTATCACTGAGGCAAAACTTCTTTCCTCTATTCAAGTCCACTAAATATAGTTCAAAGTTACCACGCAGTTGTTTGCCTATAAGACCAGTAGTACTAGCTTGCCTGTTCACACTAGGCCTGAGCATAATTTCCTCAATGCTGGCAGGCAATTTATCGATACTAAATGTTACAACTGATCCCTATATCACCTTTCTGTACATAACCAGAATTGACACTCTTTTTTTATCCCACGCAGGCAATAACACACATATCATAATTAATGTATGCCGCTTGCCCAATAGTTTTTATTTTTATCCATTGAGTCACGGGGCGAAGAAAAAACACAAATGAGGACTGAAGCCGAGCCGCAAAGCTACAGCTGCCTTTCCCGTAGCTCGCACTTCTGTGTAGACTTTCAAGATGGATGCTGTCGCCTAGATAGGTTTCTGTTTCTTTTTCGAAACCAATTATACACGCGCTGCGTCACGGCTAGTGATCCTAACTATTAAGCGTTTGTTAAGCCATTCTTATAATACGGTTTTATATATATGGAACGTCAAAGGTGGATTTAAAAGGATTTATTTCCTGCGGACCGTGCTCTGTCGTTAAAATGTGAACTTCCTGGTTGTCGCAGTAATATGTCTGTTGAACTATCGGGATTACCCAAGTGACTTTCAAATGCTTATCGAATATAACTCACATGGAACTTCACTATTTTGTCGGAATGTTTAAAACCAGCTTCAAAAGTTTTCAACGAAACATAGAAGGACAACCAGAGATTTCATAAGCGTTCTGCAATGGAAAATAAGAATGGTGGTGCCTCGAGTAAAGGTGATGAGCTTTATACTGCCCTCGTGTAACTTTCACTTTTAAGCTTTACATTCATCATGTGCTTTGGACTTGATTTGTTGTGCTCACTAAACGCGAGGCAGAGACGTTTTGTACATAGGTTAAAGAAAACGGATCGACCCCAAAAGTTGATCACGAAGAATACGTGTCTAGTCTTGTGAACTAAGTAGACTTTTCCCCCTAGACATCAGCGAAAACAGTTTTGCGGATCTCTCACTTTGTATATTATTTCATGCTCGTTCCTCGTTTTATGTTTTGTTTTATTTTGTTTTTGTCAATTAGGTGTTTTGGTACCTGTGCCAGAAACTTCTGACCTATTCCAGAGCAGCATTCTGTCTCCACTTCAAAGTGCGTACTTATATGAGTCAGAGCAGTCTTTCAGCTACAAGTCAGCCCTCCTAATAAGCAATCCTAAACTGGAGGAACAGGTTAGTCCATATTTCGCTCTCTTTCTATCCCACCATATGATCTATCTCCACCTGCCTAAATGTCAGAACTCTATTTTGAAATATGCCAGCTTTACTGTTTTTGACTTATTTGTGTTTTATCATTTTCATAGATTTGTTAGATTTGTTCTGTAGTGGCTGCAAGTGATTTAATTTAGCTTGTACAGCCATTGTCAGAGAACATGGGAAAATAACAAAATAAGTGTTCTATGAAAATAATGGGAAATAACCTAAAACTTACTGAGTGAAGCCTTGAATATGGAGGCAAATGACTTTTGTCTGCAGTGAGTTTCGAAGTAATTTTTCTAATTTAATAATTTTTTTCTTATCAGTATAATGCCTTCCGAGCAAAGAGGAGAGATGCAGGATACTCAGAAGAGGATCTTAAGGAATCATATGGGTTTTTGTTGTTTGACGATGTAAACAAGGTACAGAAATATACCTGTTTACGATATAAACATACATAAGAAAACACCATTAGTTGTTCCAGTTGATTTTGTTCATATTACATTTGTATTTTCTTTGTTTAAAGGCCAATAGCATTGGAGAAACCGGTGTGCTCACTGGAAACAGCACCTGCACAACCCTTGGAGATCCTTCTCAGGGTAAATGGTGTTTTTGCTTTTGCTTTCACACAGACACTTTTTAACCTTGCTACTCCCTGCACTCCCTGTTAATGATTATATAGCCATGCTGTTCTAACATTATACTCAGTACAGTACTCACTACTGAGAGACAAGTCCAAAAATCTGTAGCAGTTTTCTTACCAAGATAAGGAACAGTCCACGTTGTGAGTCTTCTGATTATGAAAATGAAACTAAGACCAGTGGCTTTTTGAATGTATAAAAATGAAAGTAGAAGAGAACTGTGTTAAACAGAAAGCTAAACTTAACCTACAGCAAAGCAGGATGTGAAATGTGTTGAAGACAGATTGGCCATAACGCCTAATTTCTGCATAATTATAACATTAAATTCACTTAATTGTAATGTTTTTTTTCCTGCTACCACTGTTTTTATGGCCTATATATCAACTTCAAGTTTAAAGTGTTTTTGTCAAGGTTGGAGCAGTCCCTGCCTTTTCAGGTGAGAGAGGTATGGCAGATTAAGTTATCTACGACTGTACAAAGTTTTTTTCCGCTATCCATCTGTCTGGCTTAGACTGTGATAAGTAAAAACATTAGTCAGAGTTTTTTTGTTGAGTTGTAGTGGGAAACCAGTTTGGAGTGGTATACTAAAACAACAACTCCAGTGTGTTGTATGTAAATCAATGTAGCAGTGTTGCTTGAGGATAGTATTAGTTGTGTTCTCAGTTATGGTTCTTGTACAGATTGCAGTATTGCTAGAAACACATGTTTTCACATTCTTTCTCCTAAAAACAATTCTGAACATTAGAACTACAATTCTTTATGCATGATATGAAAATTTGGCAAGGTGGTAGTTATTTGAATTAGTGTCTTCTGTAATGACTAGTAGGGCCCGACCGATACGGATTTTTTGAGGCCGATGCCGATTCCGATATTTGGCAGAAAAAAATTCCGATAACCGATTAATCGGCCGATTACTTTAAAAAAATATATAATGAATAAAATAACTTCTTTTTTGGTTCCTTAATGCTTACAACAACAAAGATATGAATTACAGGCAGAACATTTTACTCTTTCACAATACTTTG
>OMLF01039990.1:13186-59410 GCA_900302615.1 Holocentrus rufus | reverse complement strand
AAACACATGTTTTCACATTCTTTCTCCTAAAAACAATTCTGAACATTAGAACTACAATTCTTTATGCATGATATGAAAATTCGGCAAGGTGGTAGTTATTTGAATTAGTGTCTTCTGTAATGACTAGTCATTTTCTTGAATTTGCAAATGTGTTGCTGCTTAGTGAATACAAAGGAACTGACTGTTAATCCAATCCTAAATTCCTAATGGCAGTTTGTTAGATTATCATGGGTGAAGAGTAAAGTGTTAGAACTGTACATTTGGTTGGTGTTTTCCCAGTGTGAGTGTGGTTCATTTTACATATTGTCATGAATATTCTTAAGCTCAATTCAAACAGAGCAGCAGTGACTACTGAATAGTATCTCTTTCAAGAGCAAATGTGCTCTGTGTATTTGAAAGCCACAAATTTGCAAACTGAGGAAAACTTTGCAGATGAGAGAGAACTGGAAGATGGTAAGGGATTGGATCAGTTGGACACTAGAGTCATAGTAGCTCTGGGCTTATTGGAAATTCCAAGAAACCTGTGTGTTTTTATGAAATATTCTTGCGATAGGGTTGTATCTTGGCCAATCAGAAGGCACTAGTCAGAACTGAGTTTTGTAGTGGCTTAAAGTTTATGGTCAATTTCAATGATCATCACAGCATTGGACCAACAAATCCCAAACTCTTATTGGAACATCCTCATAAAATTATTTGCAATGCTCACTAAAAAGGGAGACAAATTGAAGTAATTAGTCTGCTTTGCCATTTTTAATTATGTAAAACCAAAAATGAAAGCATGTATGTCATTACCGTCATTATAGCAGTGGGTGGATGTTCTTACCAATATGAAAGTTTCCATGAACGTCAAAACCTAATCTGACATTTTGAACTTTCTTATCAAGTCCTTGACCCATCACAGAATTAATGATTTAACCTTTAGCGTGAAAAGTCTTGTGGCTTTTTGGGTGGGGAATTGTTTGTTCCCCACCCAAGCTGTTACTCACGAATTGTTCTGGTTAATGGCCTATTAAAGTGCATGTTGCTCTTCCTATTTCAAGAGTTTGTCGAAAGCATGAAGGTTCATGTTCATGTTTAAGAGCATCAATCATGTTACAGAGTTGTTGTTGTTGTGCAAGTCAGTGTGCAGCCAACTGTAACTTAAGTGCATTCACTCACAGTGGATATTACACAATTGCCAAATGTTTTGTTAAGGTTGATGTATGATTTGTAAATACAGATCTCTACAGTGTAGTGTGTTCTCAGCCAGGCTCAGTATTATAAAGGTGTGGTTTTGCTCTTGCAGGAGTGTCTGTTGTTGCAATGTGTTCTCAAATGCTAATAAATTGTCCTCCCTATTTTAATTTTTATCTGGCATCACATTTGTGAGTGAAAGGTGTTTTTGTGTTTCCTCAGGTGTGTATATATCGGCATACTCTGACTGTCTGGACCCCAATCGCTGGTATCATGGGAAATCTGGCTACATTGCCATCATCAGGCTGACAAAGGTATTGAAAAAAGAAATGGTGAATAAGGGAAGAGGTAATTGCATCATTGTGTTCATTAAAGAAGCTTACTATGAATCAGATCATCATCTTTTTTGGTAATCAACAGGGCAGGGTAAAAACGGTCTCAGAGAACTACACCCAGAACTTCACAGGACCCTCTGTGGGGTTTGACTGCCATGTGTCAACACATTTATCCGCAGTCTCTGCCAACACCAGCTCCTTCCTTGCCTTTGAGAGAACCCAGGTGAGACCAAGACATTCTTCATACTCAGTTATCCTTGTAGAAGTGTCATTTGGATGGTTACCATGATGTCACTAGCAGTTTTAATAAGCAGAAGCAGTTATTTTGTTGAGTGGTTAATCCCCTGTTGATTTGACAAGTGCTTGAGTTTTATTAGGTCCTCTTTTAGCCCATGGTAACTCTTCCAAGAGCCCTGAACATTAAACCACAAGACATTACAATAGAAGTCAAAATGTAAACAACAATTTTAAATCTGCAATGTGCAAAATTGCCAGGGGTTCATAAAAGTGAGGACCTGTTAGACTCGGCTAAAAAAAAAAAAAAAAAAAAAAAAAACATGGAACAAGCATGTAATCTATCAGTGAGTTGAGGCAACAATGAGAACCATGTAGACACAATCATCAAATTACATGGTAATTCCGTGTTTTTTGTCCGTTAAGTCTAGGGTGTCCACACATAAGTCAGCCTTTAAAGCAGTATATTTGTGAAGACATTCACCACTTCCCCCTTACTATTTATAAAATGAGAGAAGTATAGAAAATGGGGACATACATGTCAGTGCTGACTATATACTATATACTGTATCAGTGGATAAAACTGCCAGTGTCATTGGTGGAATCAATGGTGGATCAATTTATACGTCCTGCCACCATGGTACATTGTGTGGTGCTTGTGTATGTCTTGATGAATAGTCACATTTTTATTAATACAATAACTCAAGAACAGTACATAATAAAAAAGTTGGTACTTACACAGTTAGCCCTGGAGAGTTGAGACGATCTGATTAGGGTTTGGAGTATGGTCCTGCCTAAATTTTAATATTAACGAGGAAACTGTTAGCCATCTCAATGCCTCTTGTCTTGGACTTGCAGTATTACATGTATGAGCTGCTACATGATGGAAGTAACGAAACGGTCCAATCTCCAAGCCATGCCTGTCCATTCGCTATTGTATCATTTTCATATTCGGACACCAAGACAGCATCGCTTGAACCACAGGAGAAAAGGTACTGTAACATCACAATACATATTGTGCCCTCTGTGTTTTCAAGTAGACATACCATATCAAATACCATTTCATCCAAATGGGCGATCTAATTATTTTTCCCAATTTCTCTTTTCAGTGTGGAGATAAATATGGGTAGGTAATAGTAATTAATGGGTCCCATTAGGATCGTCTCTGTAGAAATAACCACCATCAGTGCTACATTCTGCAATCCTTCTGACATGCTTTCCATCACATTCACTATCAACTCTGCTTGCTGTTTTGTAAGTTATCAGTCTACCATATATGTTTTTTCATGGGTAGTAAGACCCAGAAACTCAGAAATGATAAGAAATTCAAGCATGAAATAGTTTTTTGGGGCCACTGTCAAAATGTATGATCATAACTGATAACAGCAATATACTGAAAATCCTACATCTAGTAACTGCAAATGCCATTGCCATGAACTTGAATATAATATGTGAATGTTGTTGTATGTGATTCCAGGTTGTCATTATTTACCCTGGAGGGGTCAAATCCAGATCAGTACCAAATTCTATGATGTTGGGCTGAAGTCCACAACAGGGGCCTTGATACCTGCAAAATTGTAAGATGAATGTGATCCATCGAAAGTACAGTGCATATTCTTAACATACTGTCCAATATCTCATATCATACAATGTGTCTTCTTTGTGTGCTTTATCTTATGCTGCCATTTAAGGCCAGAAGTGGTGAAAGTTGACAGAGCCATTTCCATGTTGGATCTGAGACTGTTGTTGCCAAAGGCTGTCTTTGAAACTTGCATCTCTGGTGAAGGTGTGTTTTGAAAAATGAAAAAAAAAAAACATCAGTAAACACAAAGTTATATCTTGAGCAGTGTTACATTATTACTGGTATTAATAACAACATTTAATGAGCTTTGCATAATTGTTTCTGTCTTTAAGTCTCTCTGGATGGCATATACTGCAGTCTGTATGAGTTGGTTTCTTCTAGAACAGAAGATTCCTCCCTCTTTCAGCTTACTCAGGAGCTCAAAGAGAAAGATCTAGTGAGTTTCATTTTAGTCAATCTCCTCATGTTATTTTCACTTTGCACTGCATAATAAAACAATGTTGAATTTTGGTTTTCTTGTGTATCTAAAAAACTTACCTGACATAAATACTACATGTGTTTTTGTACAGGCTCTCATCATTCAGCTGAACGATGGTGGTTTTCTCATACTGTTACATTCTTCTCACTTCCTTACATATGATGGTAAGATATGGCTGTAATTTAGTTTTGAAACACAGTGCATGCAATTCACGTGATAAAACTACATAGTATAATAGTATAATAATAATATAATATAATTCTACCTTTGTAACGACTGCATATTTTTTTGCAATTCAACTTTAAACCAGTTGTATGGTTTATTAATTGTGTTTTTCTAGATACTGGTTCCAGTGCAAGTGAGGTACTCCAGGGCATGTTTTTGTTTCCAGACTCTCGAGCAATACAGAGAGGTGAGGACAGCATGTGTTATACAGTCTTTCTTTAATTGAATTTTTTTTTTTTGACCTCCACCAAGGAGGTAATGTAATTGCCTTCTCTGTCTGTCTTTGAGAAACATATCAAAGTTCTGAACAGATTTACATGAAACATTTAATATAATTTACATGAAAGATTGGCCCTGACCCAAGGAAGAGTTGATGAGTTGATTAACTTTTAATGCAAATCAACCAAAAGAGGGTGTGGCAGTGGGCGTGTCTTGTCGTTTGTGACAAATATCTCAAAAAGTTCTGAATGGATTTACATGAAACTTTGTTGGCAGATTGGTCTCGACCCAAGGAAGAGTTGATTAATTTTTCATGCCAGTCGGCTAAAAGGTGTGTGGCTGTGGGCGTGTCTTGTCTGTTTGTCTTACAAAGATATCTAAAAAAGGGCGTACTGGATTTATATGAAACTTATATGAAACAAAAACGGGACTATGCATGTGTCACAATACCTAATCTAACTCCTTGGTGGAGGTCTGCGCTCCACTGAGCACATTTTTCTATTTTTTTTTCATATATTTCTTACATTTATGATTTGACACTTTACCAGCGTAGTTGTATATTTTGCATTAGTTGCATTCATAAATGCGAAAGTGGAAATTAAACAACCATCATTTCTTGTTTTATCATAGACACAAAAATTGGACAAAGAAAGCCTACCATTTCATCTGAAATTCTGAAAGTTCTGCCAGCATTAAATTATGCAGAAAGTGAAGTGGAGAAAAGATCCACTGACCCGAGTGTGGAGCCTTGTGGACTGTTGGCACATCATATGCAGAACTACGCGACACTAATAAATCCTGGTCTGGCAGCAAGTCCCTCTAGGGAGGTCAGCATTATTCCAGATCAGTATGATGTGCCCGATGCCCTCCAACACCTCTACACTGCCCCAAAGTGGACAAACAGGACATGGCAGAGCTTCAGGTCATACCTGAGCCACCCAATCTCCTTTCAGTTGCCAGTGTCCAGAGCCATGGAGCTCTTGGCAGCTGGACAAGAGGAGCGAAGAGACCTTGATGATGAGGTCTATATCTGTTTATCATCTCCTGAGGAGGCACCAGCCACTCCCGCTAACATGGGGTCAGAAGATCAGGAACCCCCGGAACCTGTTGAGGCATTTGTGGACAGTCTTATAAAAAGTGCTGAAGCACAAGTAGACTCAACCATTATACCTCAACAGTGCCAGATGGTGCCAGATATTTTGCAGTCTGGAGATCATACCAAAGACAGTAGCAAACCTGGGCTGCCAGTGCTGACCAAAACTGGTATTATTAATGGGCCAAATAATCTCTTGGTTTCTCCAATATCAGGTGACCTCCCAACAGAGTTGATTGTCAGCATTACCTCAGCAGAAGGAACTGCAGGAATCATTGATGAGAGTCTGAGCGTGATAAGTGCTGTGTCGGCAACAGAGCATGATGAGCTTTCCAGTTTATCACCAGCCAAATTACACACTGCAGTTCCAAACTCTCTGAATGATAGGACTGACAAGGCCAAAAACTCGTCAGATTGCCCAGAGGTCAGTAATGCCCTCCAAACAAGTTGGACGAAACGACAGAAGGGTCATCCCAAAGGTAATAATCGGTCATCTAAATCTTGTTTTGAGACTTCTGGTGTACAGACAGTCAAATTACCGGTGGAGGCTGACAGCTCTCTGAGTGAGAACCATGACAGTACAAAGCAACTATCAGACTACTCAGAGACGAAACCCCCAAAAATTGGTTGGAGGAAACTACGAAGGCGTCGCTGCAAAGTTGGAAAACTTTCATCAAGAAATAAAAGAGTGAGATCTGCTTTAGTTAAACTCATGGAAAAAGAATCAGAGACCATGAAAAGCAACATTTCAGCAGAACTTGAAGCTTATCCTCTGAGAAAGAAAACAGAACGATGGGACTTGAAGCCAATCATCTCCCAGTGTGGAAGAATCTTGGTTCCACATGGTTCTGTAGATATTGCTGATCTGATCAAGTCTTTAAAAGATAAGCAGAAAGCTACAGAAGATGAACAGTGCCTTGACAAAATGATGGTTGATACCCCTGTGAAAGATCTTGAAACAATGGAATTAGAGACAACAGGGGAAAAGATGGAGACAGAAACCATGGATGGAGGGAGCCATCTTCAAAACCTAGTTGTCAGTCCTAGTACTTTTGAACCCAGTGAGGTGAGACATTTAGATGGTGACAACTGTTCAGTTGCTCGTAAGCCGGACACTAAGGGCCATTCTCCAGAGCTTGTTGTTGGGGCAGATGGCACAGACACACCTCCCTCAGAAGCTGTTCAGAAAAAGAACACTGATACTCCCTGCTCAGTAAAGAGTGTCAAAACGAGTAAGTTATTACTCAGTAAACTAAAATCAGTTCTTCTAAAGGGAAAGAGAAAAACATCTGACCTTGTGACACAAACAATGTCTACAAGTAGTGCAGAAGGTACTGAGCCTTGTCCCAAGATGAGCAAGGGTGACTCAGATATCGAAATGTTGAAAAGTAATGATTCAGTGAAAAGCGTCCTGGACACCAACGTAGGTGCTGAAGAAGTTTCAAAGACACTGCCAGTAGACCCAAAATTTGCACGGGCCCTAGGCTTGATCCCTAAAGAGATACCAGATAAGGCACAGAAAATTCAGTGCCAGGATATTCCATTGAGAAGAGACTTGCCAAGCCTCCCAGAACAGACCACTTCAGACAAGCAATCTCAGCCCAGACAAAGGCCTTCTTCAGTTTTTCTGGGGACGGGTCGGATGAAAACACTCAAAAAGCATGCAGGCATATCTTCAGAACATATAAAAAAGAAATGTAAGTCATATCTACAAGTTCTTTTCTAAAGTTCTAAAATTTGTAATGCTTATTTTGATCATTCCATAGCAGTGTAAAAATTTCTCTCAGTTTTACTCTTAATAATGGTCCACTGGACCACTTTCTTGTCTCTGTCACTTTTGCAACTGCCTATAGTATGCTATAGCTTTGTGTCGCTACCCAGTTCCTAATTTTTATTGCTTATACTTCTGTCTTGCTTTGTGTTAGCATTTTTGCCAATCTCAAGCTTTTGCACTCAAAAGTAGCATGATTGTCTGAATAAAACAATCCCTTGACAAAACAAAACAACAACAAAAGCATAGCTTGCATATCAATAACTAGTTTATAATTGTAATATTTTGGTATAATTTTTAAGTATTAAGTGCTTTCAGTGTGCTACTTTTTATTTTCATGCAGTTTCTCTTTTTCTTCTCTGTTTTGTCTTCACAGGGTGGTTGCATTTTCAAACACCAGTTTCTTTTTCCAGTGAAAAGCTCAAATACGATGTTTGTACTAAGAAAAGTTCAGTCAGGAAGAATCAGAAGAAAAAAATGCACACTGCTTGCTCATCTACAGATGCTTTGACCTTACTTGCTGACTTGGCACTCAGTGCCAATAATGACCAGCTTCTGCAACAACCAGGTCCAGCATTTGAGAGAAAACTTGACTCAAGTTCGGATGTGTGTGACCTTACAAAAGATGTAACCAGTGCTGAACAAGAGTCAGTTCTTCATGCTCTGCTGAAGCAACCTGCTCTTAGGCCAACTCTGCCCCTGAAAAAGCCTTCACAAAAAGGTCTTGTGGGAGTCAACGATGTGGCTGTTTTGATATCTAGAGAACATGCTTACTCATTGCCCCCATCTTCCTCTCCACTGTTGGGTTTGCCAGGTACATCCTTCCAGGTAACCCCTTTAAGTGGTTCTACAGGACTGCAGCTACGTCACCAAAATAGGGTTGGCAATGGAATTGAAGCACTACATGCCCTTGTCTGTCACAAAGACAAAAGTGGGCACAAACATGGGGCATCATCAGACCTAGAAAAAGGGATGGCACGCAGGAGGAAGTTCAGGCACTCCCGCACATTTGATGACAAGGATGGGTCTGTTCACGTTACAAGGCAGTGGAGAGAAAACTATGACTTCAGTCTAGACAGCAAGTTCATGAATGACTCTAAGGATAAAACTATCATCCGAGCCTTACATGGGTATGTATTTAATTTTACTCATTTATACTAGGAATTTGAGCACAGTAAAGTTAAATTGTTAAAATACTGAAATGCCTTCAAGGCTATACTTTCTATGTATCTAGTTGTGAGATATATGTGGTAAAATTGCTTTTAGTAAAGATATCTTGTTAAATTTGTTATTTACAGTAAGAACTAACTTTGTACCTTTCACACCTTGGATAGCCCATGGGATACAACGATTCAGGACACCAATGAAGACGTGCGGCTTATTGTCCACATGTGGATAGGTCTGTTTTATAGCCGGTCAACAGCCAGGCTCTTTCATATTGACCCAAATTTTACATGCCCATATTCAGAAGGGAGTGATTGTTTGGAAATGTCCAGTGGAATCTTACCAGCCCCAACTCAGTCTGAGCTCAGGGACAACTCATCTGATTCCTTGCCTACTACATCTTCAGACACTTCAATTTCGAAAGCTCTGGATCTGAGCAAAAAAGATACACCTGTCTTGAACCAAGGAGCTGTGATTTTGGACCTCTCACTGAGAAATCGTGTGGAGACTGTCACTTCAGATTCAAAAAGTCTATCACACGAGCAGACAAAAGCTACAGAAACCTCTCAAGCACTCAAATCATCACAGGGACTACATGAACCAAGCACTTCGTATCAACATCAAGCTAAAAATCAGGTATTTCAATTTTGATTTTAATGTTACTTTGATGCTAATTACATTGTAATTCATTGTGTATTCGATGCTTTTGCACTGCCGAGAAGCAGGATGCTGTACGTCACCAAATCAGTTGGTCAGCAGTTAGGTCCAGAGGGGCATATCCAAATCTTTTTGATGGATCATCATGAACTTTATTGACAATATTCATGTGGCCTAGATAGTGAAACATGTCAATTTTGGTGACCCTGTGACCCTTCCTCTAGCGCCACCAGCAGGCCTGTTGCATACTAATACATGTATCTCCAAAGGTTTTTGTCATTGCCATGAAATTTTGTGACAGTGTACATTTTGGCTAGAGCATGAAATCTCTGGGTGACCCCATGATCTTCCCTGTAGCGCCACCACCAGTGGGCCCCACAAGGCATCTGCTTTAAAAAAATAACACGTTTATATATGATTTTCAGATGTTTTTTAGACTACAGAGCAATGTAAGGACAAAGCAAAACTGAAATACATGTGTAGAAATGTTACTTACTTAACACACAGACTCAGTGTGCATGTAAAATCACTGCCAGACTCATAACGTGCATACGAACAAATGTTTTTCTTACCCCATGTTAGTGAATCAGGATCACTGTAAATTGACTCTTGGTAATTTACATACCACCATGCCCAATTTCTCTATATAAGGACAGCCATTTTGCAGAGAGATTGTGTTATTCCAGCAATTATACCAAATGCCCTCAAATTCATATAAATATAATTAACCATTATATTCCTCCTGTTTATTCTTTCTTTTTCCAGTCTTACAGAGAGAAAGAAGACTGCATAAACATAATCAGTGAGTTCGATGTCAGCGATGTCCGAAGCACCTGTGAGAATGGGAGTACAAGTTCCTCGCAAAAAGCTGGCTGCCTGGCGTTCACCGATGTAATCTCTTGTAAAAGTGATGGAAAACTCCTCTCATCTGAAGAAATGGCAAATGTATGCATTCAGCCAAAGAATGTCTTACATGGATCCCATAATGAAACGGCAGATATGAGAGATTGCAGTGAAAATCAGAGAACGACTGAGGTGGAGTTGTTGCAACAAGTTGGAGTTAATTCATCCAAAACCATGGCAGATGGAGAGGTGCATTCTAAGTGTGACTCTGCTGATCTGGCTGAGCTTGATGAAAATGACGGGGAACATAGTGAACTGACAGAAAAAACGTATCAAGAAGGTAGAGTGGAATCCTCTCCACCAGTGATTCATGCAAGTGATGATTCAACAAACAAGGAATCAGATACAGTCAGTGATGTAAATCTTTTGAAAAATGAAGCACAGATAGCTAGCGAGGAATTTAAAATGCTCTTACCAGGCCAAGCTGATAATGCCAATGAAGATAAGAATCATCATCCAAAAAATGATGGCACCATCAGTGGAGATGAAGTTCATTGTGGAATGGAAGATGGCATTGATTTGAAGGACAATTTTGTTTCAGTTGTGGAGCCTGGCAGTGATTTGAATGATAGATCATCTATAATGTGTGGTGGTTCCATGGAAGATGGCATTGCAGAGTGCAATGATAAAGTAACACTGAGTGAGCAGCTGCCTCAAGTGAATAGTGAAAATGATGCCTGCAGTAATTCAGGGGCACAGTCTACAAATAGCAGTGCCTTCATAGGTGAAAATAACATCTCAGTGCAAGTTCCTCAAGCTGGACTTAACGAGTCATCTCACATGGAGCATACTGACAAAGAATCTGTGGATGAGACAACATTAGAAAACAATGACATTTGTTCAACAGAAGAGGTTTGTGTCAAGAAGGCAGCATTACCCTTGACTGAAGAGAACACTCATTCATTCAGCGAGTCTTTTACAGCTACTCACCAGACCAAGGATGGTACTGTAAGAGAAAGCCAGAATGAAGTTCAGGCAAATTTTAGTGATCTAAGTAGTGGTGATGATGAAGATCAGGCCAACAAATCAGTTGATGAGAGAAATGTTGATAATGCAGCTCAGGAGGCATTTTTCCTCGACCAATCTGAGTCATCTGATGTTAAGTTAATAAGATTGCAGAAAGACCAAGAAGGAATTTCATTAGTTACAGAAGCAGATTTCAATAAAGATGTAAAAGATGAGAGATCAGAAAAGATGCATGGTCAGACTGAAATTCCATCTGTTGGAATAGAACTGTCCAAACTAGATACCTTACACCCGCAGGTCTTAAACCCCCAAGAAAAGGTTCAAGATTTGGTCCATGGTCAGAATGAAATCCCATTTATCAGTGAAGGGGTGACATCGTTTCCAGGCAAACCTGTATCAGCTGATGATCTCAATGAATCTGACCAACCAGTGGTGTACAAAGAAAGCGAATCTGATGACAGATGCCCTACCCCAACTATGGATGAGAACCCATATGATTATATACCTTACCCTGGCCCTTGTAGTAGTACTTCTGCTTCCACTGGTGATGAAGTCTGCAAAAACTTCACTCAGGAAGGTCTTAGCAGAAGCTCCACACCTACACATGAGCTGCCACCTCAACAGGAACTTTATGAGTCCACAGTTAACAGTGATTCTAACCCTCACTGTGGTCTTTCTCCTAGAAAAGAACCAGCAGTCCATCGTGACCTTGAACTCAGAACTCTAAGAGTTCTAAGCAGTATAGACAAGTTCCTCTGTAAACCTGTCCACACTGACAAATCCAGCCGATTTGAAACAGCTGACTCATGCCTCTCTTGGGATCAGACCCCTAGCTGCAGCAGCAAATACACTCCCACCAGTTTAGCACCACATCACATCTCAACCTTGTTAAAGGAAGAGAAAATAAATAAGAAGCCATTGGTGGCATCAACCTCTGCCAAACAAGGCCTGCGCAAAAAATCTTTACATTTCTCGAAATCGCCTTTCAAAAAAAATTTTTCATCAGAAGAAGTTTTACTCCACGGTCAGTTAAAATCCAAAGAATCAGACTCATCAATTCCTGAACACTACTTGAAAAGACCAGATGAGATGCCATACACAACTTTTCATTCTTCTGAGTGTTTGAAAGCTGTTCACCGAAGTATCAAACAAGATAGCCTTACAGGAGCTTTGCACTACAATTTAGGTCATGAACCCTGGTCATCCAGTAAGCGTCCTATTATGGCTGTGAAACCATCTAAAAGTGATGAAGGTCAAGCAGATTACTTTTCCAGAGAAGGCCAAATTGATACCTGTGAGTTTTCAGCTATTCCCAAAAATACACAAACTAAAATCCCTGTTGACACCAACATCAAACCGACTACAGCACTTACGGAGAGACGGACAGAAAGCTTCAAAGGAATATCTGAAGATTTAAATGAAAATGAGAAAGAAGGCACTGAATCTTCTTCAAAAGCAAATACGGTAATTAATGATGAAGACATAGATGGCAAATTTAACTTAGATAAAGCTCAACTTGCCCTTCTAGATGCTTTATATCAGTACCAAAGAAGGGAGATTTCAGATTTGAACAAGGTTCCTTCATTGTCTTTCTCAATTCAGTCCACTGGATCTGGAAAAGGCTCCACCAGGACCTTTGATGGAAACAAAGATTTGTTAAAACGTTGTTTAGCTGAGAAAATTGGGCAATTACATGAAGAAAATTTTGAAATGGATAAAGACAACACCGTTGCAGTGTCAGATTCAACTTTGGATTACAGAGGGAACCAAATAGCAGATGACAGTCTTATTCTGGACCCCTCAACAAGCTCACTCACATGTACAATCTTTAACTCTGGGCAAAAGAGACCACACTCTTTATTGGAACAACTCTCTCAGAGGTGCTTACAACTTGATCTTACTCAATCTTCCATGGAGCAAGAATGTCTCATCTTCTCAGAACAAATGAAACAGCTTCTCAAAAGTAGTAAGAGAGGTCCCATCTACAGTCATGACAACAGCCATGACAGATCAAAGTTGCTTTGTGCTAGTCCTGTTACGGTGGACTTTTCCAGCCTAGAGGAAGAGGAGGAATCAGTGCATCAACTGGAGGCTCTCCCATCGCTTGCCAGCCAAAAAATCAAAGTGGACATGCCTGAGAGGAGAGGTCTGGTAGATGTCACAGAAGAGAACACTTTTCATCTTCAAAAATTGACTAATGGAAAAGGCAACTCAGCAGGACATGCTGGGGTTTCTGACGTGACGGCAGAATGTTCCAGGTTATACCAGGCCATGATGAATGATGTTTGTGCCGGCAAAAGACTCCCATCAAAAAGTACTGGCTCCAAAATGGATAGAGGTTTCCCAAAGTCTTATTCAAGTAAACATTTTGACCTGAGTGGTCAGTTCAGTGGTCAGATGAAGAGAGAAATGTATGAGAGCTTTCACAGTAATCTGAACTTGGTTGTGAGGCAGTCCTGTAAAACCAAGTTCAGGTTCTACATGTTGGTGACATCTGATGATGCCTTCTTTGACGAAACAAAGGTAAGATTAATTTTCAAGGTGTATAAAATCTATTTTAAACAAATTTACACTTAAGTTTTTCTAATAACAAATTTTTCAAAGATATACTGCATACATGCCTGAACTAACTTAGAAAATGATTTAAAGCCCCAAGAGGGTGCTGTGCCATGACTCACTGCGTTTGCACAGTATGCACTTCAGTAATCAGGTTAATCACCATGTCGGGGCAGTAATTTGATTTCTCATATGCCATGTACACGGAAGCCGGTTTCCATAATTAGAGTAAGGGATTAAGAGAAATATCTTTAACAAGGGTAGTTTTTTGCTGGAAAAACCTGATTGTTGGATTATTGATTTCTTGAACACTTTTTTTCAAGTGCACATGCGCAGGAAAAGAGCGGATGAGAAAAGTGACATGATAAACACAATAAGCACACACTGTACAACGCTCAACTTTATACATGGTTGTTGAAGAATGATTAATTTTACATCAACATAATAACCCCTGATGAAAATATAAGGAAACGAAGAACACCTCAATAATTGGGAGTGCATGTATACTAAGGTTTTTGAGTAACAGGAGTGAGGTAAAATGAACGTGCCTCCTGCCATAACCAGGTTACTCTGAGTAATCTTTTTTGTGTGTGTACATGTAAACGTAGTCAAAGTGTGATCCAGAAACACTTATTGCCAAAAGCCAAAATTCAGGCAAACTCATACGTATTATAATGAAAGGTAAACCCAATATCACTAGCCTTCTTTCATGTAAAAATTTGATGAGAGAATATTGTAAGTGATGTTTTACTGTTATTTTTAATGAGCATCTCTCATCTGTGTGTGTGTGTGTGTGACTTTTAAGCAGTTGTTAGCAAGGTAAGCTGGAAGTCCTCATGGTGTGGGTAGAAATTAGATGTTTGAGAGGTCTCCAAGCAGAAGTAAGGGTGGTGAGGTGGGGACGCTAAAATGTGGCATTTGACAGATCTATTAAATGGTTTGTTTCAATGAGATTAACTGCACTCTGATGTTCAAAAGGCTCAGTTAGAAGCAGAAGGCCATACAGCGGTCCAGCCATCCCAGTTCTTCTGTGATGATGATAGTCCTTCATCACCTCTGCTCATCATCCTCAGGAATGAAGATATTGCAGAGAACATTTGTGAGGTAATACAGAAATAGGTGTTAAATAATATAACCAATGTAGCAACAGAGAAACTGACACAATAACAGTAAGGACATTGTATTATAACCATCACCTAGAGTTTCTTCTAACCTTTTTCGTGAATCTGCTCACTGTTTATTTAAGGTTCCACACTTGCTTGAACTCAGGAAATCACCAGATGTGCTTTTTGCTGGAATTGATGAACCAGATGATATTGTGAACCTCACCCATCAGGAACTGCTTACGGGCGGCGGTTTTATAATGTTTGAAAGAACAGCACTGGAGGCCCTAAGTCTTTGTATGAGCACTTTTAATCACAGAATGTCTGCTTGTTTGTTGTTACAGATCTTGACATGCTTATGATTTATTCCATCTTCATTTATTGCCTGATCTTTTTCCAGGCAACATGGAAAAAATCTCACAGTTTGTGGAAGAGCAAAGCAAAAAAGGGAAGTGGAAATGGATGTTACACTACAGAGACAGTCGTCAACTGAAAGAAAATTCAAGGTAGCTGTAAACGTGGTTTGTTCCTTGCTTCCATTTAACTATGTGCCAGACTTCACTCTTCTCAACATTTTAGTAATGAAATCTGTTCCTCAATATCTTCTGTCATTGTAATTAATTGATTTGTGATTGGTTGCTTTTTTAACATATCTGCAGTGGCACCAGACGTTATAGGAAATAAAGACAGAGGGTTGAAATAACTAAGTCACCACTTCTGTGTCTAGGTTGAGTGCAGAGGCCAAGGAGAAGAGGCACTTCATGACTTGCTGCCAAGAAGCAGGAATTGTGGAGGTC
Source organism: Holocentrus rufus (assembly GCA_900302615.1). Classification (NCBI taxonomy): domain Eukaryota; kingdom Metazoa; phylum Chordata; class Actinopteri; order Holocentriformes; family Holocentridae; genus Holocentrus; species Holocentrus rufus. The sequence goes on along the minus strand of OMLF01039990.1, from coordinate 44,154 downwards.
TTGCCTTACCATGAGTGTGACCTCATGTCAAGAGATCAACCTGATTATCTCAGTTGTCTGATCCGCTTGCAGGTCCAAAATATAGCAGCCCGTTTCCCTGTTTTTATAACTGGTGAGACACTAATACACTAATTATACCTTGGCATTCACCAAAGCCCATTGCATTGTGATTGTAACTTATTCAAAAAATAGTTTTTAGCATTTAATGCATGTAAACATCTCTAATAATTTAATGTTTAAGTGTGAACTGAGAGCAGTCATTAAATCTCTCCATAAAAAGCCTGCTGACATAGTTTTGCAGTGCTGCAACAATTTAAAAGTTGTCGTGGTTGGCCATGTAGAAAAAAGCAGCTTGAAGCTTGTAAGTATTTCCCCTAGGGGAATGTAGCTAATGCTATATGTGCAAAATGTTATGGGGCTGGTTCTTTACCTAAAGGAAAAGTAACATCTGAAACAGCATGCTCATCATGCTTTTCCTAAAAATTTAAATAGTATATCTTTGCAATAATGTATTTAATAATAATAATGTTCATATTTTTGCAATAATGTATTTTATGTGAGTAAAATGGTGTAGGTTTTAGTTATTGAACAGTGTGAGATGTGGTGTTTCATTTAAGCCATTGTGAAATAACACATTTTTCCTGATTCTTACAGATGCAACAACAGACAGCACATTTGGGAGACAAGGAATTTTAACAATGAATACCAGATCTTTCCTGATGATTTCTCCAAGTGAAACATTCACTTTCTAGTGAAATGCAAAAGTCAGATGGTGACACTAATGGAGTTCTTCTGAAACAGTCCATGGAAATCAGCAATATGATGCTGCATTTGACAAAAATCACCAGTAAAATAGTGATTTGAAACATCTTACAGTAGGTAGTCCACATTGGTAGATCCAGAAGTGAAACACTCTTGGTTCTAGCTTGAAATACAATTTCAGGTGTGATATGTTGTTTGTCCTATCGATCATTTGTAAATTCATTAATCACCCATTTAAGGAGTAGAGTGACATGTATATTGTACATTGTATTTTTATTATAAATTTAAATGATTTTTAAAATTATATATTGATTTTTTTTTTCTTTTTTCGGTTGATCCTAACTCAACACTTTGTAACTTAAGTGTAGTTTCTTTTTTGTTGAGTGTTTGTGTTTATGTTTGTTCACAAAGATTGCCTTATTTTAGGTAAAACAAATGCAAAGAATGACCGTAGTACATTGCCCTATTATTACAAGGGAACAGGGCATTCTGCATTAGTGGGTAATGCTATGTTATAATGTTATATAATGTTAATAATGTTAGTATACATTGACTGTCATAGTTGCTGACAGATTACCTCTTAAATGTTTGATACAAGTTGAAGCTCAGCAATTAAAATGGTTTGCTTTTCACTCTTTCTGTTTGGAACTCTAGATGTAATGTCACGCTCATTAATTTCAATGAAATTGTTCTTTGTATGGTACAGTGACTGAAAATAAAGGCAAACCTTTTAAATTCATCATGAGTACACAGGTCCAGAATTAACTCCAAAGGCATCCCAGTGATCTCATATAAGATGGGGGGAAAAAATCAGAGATTTCCATGGTTTTCAGGCCTCTGTTGTAGGAGTCTTCACCTGAAGTTGCACCTGCACACTACTCAAAGAGCATCCTTCAAGCAAGAAGACCCAAAATTACTCTACACTGTTTACAGTACAAGGGTGATTAAGTGTTACAGTTGAAGGGAGGGTATGAGCTGTGCAGATGGCCTGACTTAAGTCAACTAAAATATTAGTAACATTTAACATTCAATTTTGCAAACGGACACCAAAACCTGCTTTATCAAAGAATATGGCATCAAACAAAGCAAGAAGTTGAAATGTGGGCTGGTTTCTCCTTTAGTGTTTTTCAGTATCATGGAATTCTTGCTGTTTGAGAATTCTTAACCATATAACTGTAAGGAGAATGAAGTACAACGAAGGGAAATGCTGGAAAGCTTGTCTTGAAGACTGAAAAAAATTAGAGAACCCCCATTCAGCTGTCTACAATAAAGAATTTACATTATTGTAGGCCTGCTTCAGTTAAATTCAAAAGCCTGGTCTGATAGTATACATATATCAGACCATTTATAAATGAGGGACAATATAATGGCATGTTAGTACTGCAAATGTCTGCATCGAGGCTACAGGGAAGAACACCACATTTGTGAAGTTATTTTAATTTAAAAAAAAAAAAAATACAGGAAAAATGAGAAGAATGATGCTACTTTTAATAGTGTAGCCTAGCTTTTGTAAGCAATCTAAAACAAACAAAGCAAGTGGTTGTTTCCACCAAGCTGTAATAATAATTTAAAAAAAACTCAGATAATAGATATAAATATCTATAATAGCTATGAGTGTATTATGAATTGTTACATTGCTACATTACAGGGTAGCAGTGGTGGAAAGTACTAGAAAATAGTACTCATGTATAAGTTTTGTTTTATATGTTTTATATTTTAATTAAAAAGTAGCAAATTTAAAATATTCTCAAGACTAAAAGTTAATGAGTTGCTCTTTAAAATAAATTAACTGAAATATTTTTCAAGTGCACAAATAGGTCTAGCCTTGGGCCAGATTACTCCTCTCTCATCTCTGCTGACCACTGACTGTGAAAAGTAGGCAACTACAGAAAACGACTCAATTACAGTAACACGAGTAGGTTAAATGTAATACCGCCACCCCTGGGTATAAATAGTGATTTTCATTTGGCGTATTAATATTTAAACCGACCGTTACACGAGGACTTTTTTCGATGATGGTTCTTTTTTCCCAAACGGTTTACAGCGACTTCAGACGTGACTCAATCGATCAGAAGTGAAGATTAAAACTGGTTACCCTGATCAGAAACTATGGTACAGTTGCTGTATCGGTTATGCTAACTACTTGGACGTTGTTATTGCAAAGAGGAAACTGGAGTAATTTAGGAACAAGAAGAAAAGCGACCTGCAAGTTTTTGGAAATGTGTGTCTTCAAGATCTAAATAGCATTCTCCGTTTATAACCCATTGATATTTGAGCCGTGACTCAACATAACACTCCTACAGTCCGAGAAGTTCATGTAAATTGCTAGAAACGTAACAACGAATATGAACCAGGCAGAGAGGTTTGGGTTTGACTGGATGCGTATGATATGTGTTCCTGCACACTGTCAGTGATGAATCTCTCGAATACAGCAGAGTTCTGTGGGCAGACGCATTCTGGTGCACATGCGCAGTCGAAACATTGGGGATGGGTCTGTCGATGGAATCAAGATGGCGACTCTGGCGAAAGCGCCAATATATTTACTAAAGTAGATGTCCAAATTTAACAATCATATCGTGTTTTCTCAAGCCCTTAGCGGGTTCCGTGAAACATGAAGGCCGGCAGCATGTTTTGGAAAGGGGATTGACCGGAATAAGACCGTAACGAGTCAGCGAGATGTGCGAGAGCTATGCCCGCTCGCTGCTGCGTGTTTCGGTGGCGCAGATCTGCCAAGCATTGGGCTGGGATGCGGTTCAGCTTACTGCCTGCGATCTGCTGTCCGATGTTCTGCATCGATATATCCAGCAACTGGCCAGGGGCTGCCATCGATACTCTGAGCTTTGTAAGTATTGCATTTACTACCCAAATAACTTTAAAAAATAACATGGAATAGACGATCACGTTGTTGTGAACCAACAAACCTATCCCGCTCTGTGAATAGCGCCCCCGCAGAGTGAGGCCTAAAAACTAGCAGAGACTGCTGTCAAAAAGTACAGTAGCTAGCTAGCTAAGCTTCCATCACTGTCATGTTATTAGTATTGCCGCGATGCTTGCCAGCTGTGGTAAGCACTCTGGCAGGAGGTTTGTGTCACATATCTCAGTTTCCTACTTCCTTTATTAGCTGTATAATGTTTCACTCCATCTATCTGCATCTAGTTGAGTATATTGACGTGCTTCAGCTCAGATGTCAACATCAGCCAGGATACCTCCTAGTGACTGCAGTACTTTTGCCAAAAACATTGGTCTCAATTTGTCAGTTGGGCGACTAGAAGAGTACAATTTAAGTGGTGTTTGTGTACAATGAACATACATGATTATTTGTTTATGGTGTGTGATTTGTTCTGATGCATCTTTTCAGATGGACGCACGGATCCAGTGCTGGACGATGTCAGTCAGGCCTTCAGGTTGCTGGGGGTGAGCTTGAGTGAACTGGAGGACTATGTCCACAACCTGGAGCCTGTGGGCTTTGCCCATCAAACACCGCTCTTCCCCGTCAGCAAAAACAATGTCCTGCAGTTCCCGCAGCCTGGAGCCCGAGATGCAGAGGAGAGGAAGGAATACATTCCAGATCACATGCCACCTCTGGTCTCCTTACAAGAAGGTCAGTTTTTATAACAGATATATACACATCTACTCTTGTATTTATGTGTCAATTTAACAATATCAAGGTTCATAAGGTCATGAAAAACTCGGAAAGCCAGCTTATAATTTATAAGCCCTCGAAAAATCATGGAAACTTTCATAAACATTCCAGAAAAGGTATGGAAATCTGATTAAAGCCACATCAACTCTGTCAAATACTGCCTGACCAATTAAATAATATAACAAAGCTGGAGCTATCAAATTGGCCCTTGAGGATTTCTCTTGTGTGTGTTCATGCATCAGCTTCTCTTGGTCTGGTGGAGAATATTGAAAATAGCTCATTTTCCCTCAGCGAGTAATTACTATCAACATTTTTGGTCAAACCAATTGCAAACTGTGTTGTTTCAACTTGGAATGGAATTAAAAATGAAAATAGGTATCTAAGTGTATTTATGTTTGTTCTAGTGATGCTCATATGTAATGTTTTAAATATGGGTAGACTTTCACAACACGTATAGTGTTAAAAGACACCTTTTCAGTGGTATCTCTACAAGTTCTTTCTTTTTGTCATGGAAATCAAAGCAAAATGAATGGAGAAGTCACTGAAAACCATTGATTGGAAAAAAAAAGTGCATGAGCCATGCAGTTGCAAAGTAGGCTTTAACACTTCTTTGTCCCTTTTCTCTCTAGAAGAGGAGGAGGAAGAGGTCCTTGCTGACATGGGCACCTCGGCTGAAGCTATGCAAGTGCCACTGGATGAGGATGAGGAGGAAATGGAGGAAGATGAGGCGGTCAACGATGAGAACCACCCACTGAAGAGGCACTTGGACAGTCCGGATGCAGCTTTGGGCATGATGCCCACTTCCAAGAGACCTCGCATGCACCCTGGCCTCAGCCCAGAATGGGGCGTCGAGCCCAGGGAACCCCTCACCTCTCTCAACCCGCAACGTGTTCCCCCTGGCATGCTGCCTTCTCATGATAGCCTCGGCTCCCTGTCCCCCGAAACACCCTCTGGAACCCCGTCCTCCTTCAGACCCCAGCCAATAGTACCAAGACACTCTGATCATAAGTCCCATGGTACTCCTGGAAGAAAGCCTAAGGTCTCATCCCCTGGCAGACCACGGACTAAGTCCCCTAAAGGGGCCATTGCTGGACCTGTGGGTGGTAGCCCCATCCGTTCTCCAAAATCATCTAAGGAGAGGAAGAAATCCCCGGGCAGAACCAAGAGTCCGAAAAGCCCCAAGAGTCCAAAGATGGTTTCTGCCAAAGCATCTCAGCCTCAGAGCAAGGCAGATGGTTTGCATAAGCTTCCCCTGTCCACGTTAAGCGAGAGGATGGGTAAAGAGAACATCCACATGCGTCAAAGTATGGAGGACCGGGAGTTAGCTGAAGCCCACTTCAGGAAACTAGAGCCTGACAATACGGCCATCGATGACTCTATTGATGCTGTGATTGCCAGAGCGTGTGCTGAGCGGGAGCCCGACCCTTTTGCTTTCTCTTCAGGCTCTGAGTCGGAGAGTAATGGGTTCTCCAGCCCCAGGAGACTCACCATCATGGAGCCGCCAACACCTAAAGTCCTGATTGGAGCCAACAGCTCCGTCAAAGACTCATCAACACTGCTTCACATGAATACAGGCCCAGGAAACTGGACTATGGATGACTCAATCAACGAAGTGATCCGAAAGGTCAACCAGGGCGGCCCCTCAGCCCCCCCTCAAAACCAAGGACAGTACATGTCGTCAGGATCTGCTTCACCACCCACTCCCGAACCTCTGCTTAAGGCATTTGAGGAGAAGAGCAAGGCAGTGTCGTCAGGAGAGATCAAGAAAAAGCTGAAGAAGGAGCTCAAAACAAAAATGAAGAAGAAAGAGAAAGACAAGCCAAAAGACAAAGACCGGGACAAGGATAAGAGCAAGGCGAAAGAAAAGAATAAGGATAAGAACAGGGATAAGAACAAGGAGTTTTCCAAGGAGGGCAAAATGCCCTGGAAAGAGTACGGTGTTAAGGATGACGAGCACTTCCGTCAGCGAGACTTTCCTGGGCCTGAGGCTTCCATAAAGATCAAGTCCAGAGACGGAGACGGCTCCAGGAAGGAGAAGGAGAAACATAAAGATAAAAAGAAGGATAAAGAAAAGAGTAAGAAGGACAAAGATAAGCGGGACAAGGGTAAAGACAGAAGTAAGGACGACAGGCAGAAACTGTCTGCCCTGACCCCCTTTGGTCTGGGCGATGTCCAGCAACTGTTCAGCCCCTCCGCCTGCTTACGCATCCCCTCCATGCTTCCTCCGCTGCCCCCAATCCTGACGGATAAGGAAGTTAAGACTAAAGAGAAGGACAAGAAGAAAGACAAGAAGGAGAAGAAAAAGAAGAAGGACAAGGAGAAGGAAAAGGAGCGAGAAAAGGCCAAGGAAAAGGAGAGGGAAAAAGAAGAAAAGAGGAAAGAAAAAGAGAGGGAAAAGGAAAAGCGGGAAAAGGAGAAAGAGAAGGAAAAAGAGAGAATTCGATTGGAGAAGGTAGCCTGTTATTTTTTTGTTGTTTGTTGTTGTTTTATTTGTTTGTTTTTCCAGAAGTTAGTGTATACTTGTAATAAATAATAAGGATGTATTAGCATGTTACTGAAATTTGCTGTACGATGTGTTTTGTGTTTCCTCAGGTGAAAGTAGAGACCCCAGCAGCTGTGCCATCTCCAGTCATCCCCAGACTGACTCTCAGAGTGGGAGCTGGCCAGGACAAAATGTAAGTGTTGAATGTGTAATGTTGTAATCATGGGGCTCGTCCACTACTATGTGCATAGAAATGTTCTTACTTTTGCGCATGCAAAATTACTGCCAGACTCATGACACATGCGCACCGGACAGTTTTGTCCTTACCACTGTGAATGTTAGTCAATCTGAATCATTCAAAATCGACCGGCGTGTGCAATCGGTAATTAGTGTACTACCACACTCCCATTTCTCTATGTAAGGAAAGCTCTTTGGGAGAGGTGCAGCAGTGGAGAGAGCTGTTGTGTCATAGCAAAGAGGAGAAATATGGGACCTGATGATAAAAAGTAGAAAAACTTAACTAATGCTGAAATGGGAAACACTGGTAGAAAACAGACAAAGCAGTAGTTGTCATTGCTTATGATTTGTGCGTACGCGTGGTCTGAAGCAGTCATAAATTTGTTCACAGAGTGAGAGCACATTCATGTAAGAAAATACAGATGAATCCCGGATTTGTGTGTACACACTGTTTGTGAATGAGGCCCAATGTGCCTTGCTGCTTAAGGTTTTACGTCCACTTGTTGTGTCTGCCAGTATGTATTGTTTATGTCTCTGTCAGTGTCACAGAGACCATTCCCTGTGCATTTAAAGTTTTTCTATTTTCGATTGATATTTCCGACTTGATATACTAAAAGATAGCAGAGTCTCTGATTTGTATTAAAGGTTGTACCAGAGGTTTTTGTCCTGACTGTTTTTTCATTTGTCTTCCTGTCCATCACCAGTGTCATCAGCAAGGTGGTCCCAAACACAGAGTCCAAAACACCAGCGCCCAAGACCCCCGCTCCCAAATCTGGACCTGGAAATCGCCCTCGGACACCCCCGCCACCTCCACTTCTCGCTCCCGTCGCACCCTCTCTGGCCCCGCCTCCCTCACCCCTTCCTCCAGCCGCCGCCCCTTCGTCATTGCTTTCCCCCGCCTCCCTGCTCTCCACGGCCAGCTCCCTCAAGACGCCAGTGCGCAGCGTAGTAACTGAGACCGTCAGTACCTACGTGGTGAGTGTTTACATCCAGACCTCTCAACCCTCATATCACATCACTGACCTATCGCAAAAAACAAAAGAATTGATCATATCTTTACATTATAGTACTGTGGTTTACTTTGTGTTTACTACAGTGTTGATGCAGCCTCACAATGGCATGATGTCATGATAACAGGATTTTAAACCTCGATGCAATACAAATGAAATCTTATGGCTTATATTTGATGCCATTTTCAACACAGTTTTCAAACACCTTAGGCATGCAAAACAAGATAGATTTTTTTAATGAAGTATAATCACTGCTTCTCTGTGATAACAAAACAATTATTTATCACCCTTGAAAATAGTTTCAAGGTAATTCCAGAAATAGAAAAATCAAATGCAGACGCCAACCAGTTAGAATAAAAGCGATATCAGTTCTATTATTCATCAAAACTGGTCAAGGTGAGGGGAAAGCTCAGTCGTCCGGAGCAGAGCATAAAAGGCCGAACCACGCGGGTAAAAATAGAAGAGGCTCTGTCAGGTTTAAAATTGAAAGAATAACTCTTGCTGTTGTACAGTAGCTGCAGAAACAGATGTGTAAGTATGCATCGATATCCTCCAGTGTAGTTTCAGTTTTTTATTCCTTCGGAAAGGAACGCAGGTGTATCTGTCTGCTGTTCCGCATGTAGGCTGTGTGTGTGTGTGTGAGAGAGAGAGAGAGAGAGAGAGGGAAAGAGAAACTACTCTGTGTGTGTGTCTGAGTGCGCTGCTGAATACAGGTTCCTGTTTCCTTTTTTTTCTTTTTTTGTGTCAGTTTGTTGCTGTCTCTTGTGAAATAATGCCACAATAGGCCGCTGTCGTATGTATGTACGGCACACCGGATACTGATTTTATTTCAAACGTTCAGAATCAGTTCTTAGGAAAAAAGCGATATCTTTGACAACGTTAGTGCATACACTAAGTTTTGTAACGCGTGGTACATCTTCAGGGGATTTAAAAAAAAAATGCAGTGAGTGAGTTTCACCTACAACAGGTTTTCTTCAGCAAGTGGTAAAGAAACTACCCTCAGGATAAAAAGGAGGTTGAGTGATGTAATACCTTTTAATTGCCCAGAACAGCAATTAATAATACTTTTTGTTCTCTGTATTTACCCAAGATCCGAGATGAATGGGGAAACCAGATCTGGATCTGTCCCGGATGCAACAAGCCCGATGACGGCAGTCCCATGATAGGATGTGATGACTGTGATGATTGGTATCATTGGTAAGTAGGGCTGCAAGTCTGCAAATGATTATTTCCATTGTTGATTCGTCTTGTACTTTTTCAATTGATCAGTTGATAATTTATTCGAAAAAGCATCATAAATAACGACAAATGCTCACTGCGATTTAGCAAAGTGATGTCTTCTCTTCTGACCAGCAGCCAAAAAACTTCAAAGTATTAATTTTAAAAGGATATGGATGGAGAAAAGTAAGCAAATCTTAGTGAAGCTGTAATCAGCAAATGTTTGGGATTTTTACTTGATAAATGATGCAAACAAATAATTGATTATCCAAATTGTAATCAATAAGGATGCAGTGATTGCATTTTTCTTGGGCGATTCCTATTACCAACTTTTTTAAAAGCCTGACGTCTTGATACCGATTCCAGCCAATACCCCAATTTTCTTTAGTTTCATATAATTAACAGCCTCCAATAAATAAATACATATACACACATATATTGTATATGTATCACAGTTTAAAGCTTTTACCAATTTCTACAGCCTCAATTCACTGATCAGGGTTTGTACCTGTTGGTGTAAACCTGAGATAAATGGTATCTTCAGCACCGTGCATCTTTTCACGAGCCCTAACTGAGCGACTCTCTCCTCTGTTCAGGCCTTGTGTTGGGATCCTTACAGCCCCTCCTGAGGACCAGCAGTGGTTCTGTGTTAAATGTGCCTGCAAAAAGAAGGACAAAAAACACAAGAAAAGAAAACATAAACCGCATTGAGACTATGCAAAAAGCACATATTTTGGACTTAATGAAGCCATCGTGGAACACTCCTGAGACTGCTGTAAAAGGAAAAAAAAAAAGAAAAAAAAAAGAAGAAGAAGCTCAACTTGTGGCAGATGATTCACTTCTGATGATTTTTTGTTTTGTTTTGTTTGTTTTGAAATCAGCCGTAATAAGATTGTGACTTTGCAGAGAAAAAAAAAAGGATTTAACCAGCACATATCCAACTTCAGTTATTACTTCAGTTATCCTGTGGGCTCCACTGTCCTCCCCTTTCTATCTGCAAATGGCTTCCTTGGGACTTTTGTTGATTTCTTAGTCCAGCCTTCAGGAATGTGCAGATAAAACGAGGAGACCATGAAATCTTGGTTCTAAAAGATAAGAGCTCAGCATTGCAACAGGATAGCGACACAGAAAAGAGGACAACCTACATCCATAGTCGTTATTTCTGCTCCATTAGTGTTGCCACAAAATTAATGACAGATAACTGTTTGACCTGTCCCTGGTTTTCTGCAGTATCACTGAACTGTCATGTATATAAAGAATGATGGCTTTGTCTGTGTATAAATGTGTAAATACCAACTTCCAAGCCAAGTGCATTTCGTTCTTAGGATTCTAACTTGTTAAATCCATTTTCAGATATTGGTTTTTAACCTAAATGATTTTCTGTAATTTCTGTACATTTTTTTAAATTGAAAGTTTGTATTTTTATTTTTCTTCATATGGATTTGTCCTGGAGTTATACTGTAGCCGTGCTTGTAATGTAATTCATTTCGCTGATATTTCAATATTAAAGCTGAACAGTCTGGGTATTCACAGACTTAAAAACGTAAATCTCATTACCATCAAAAATGTATCCAGGTTTTCTGTAAATCCATTCTGTGTATCCTTTAATTTTAAGTTAAAGCAAAGACCCCCCCGCCTCCCTTATCCCGCCTTTTCCCCCCTCCGTAGTTGTTTGGATGCATTGCAATTTCTTCATGAAAATAGATTGGAAATATTTTAACAAACCAGGTTTCAGATGTTGAATTTTTTCCTCCTGATTTCAAAGTTGATGACAAAACAAAACAGTTGTTGTGTCTGAGCTGTGCAGTGAGCCCGTGTGTCGCCTGTTGCTGCCCAAGCTCAGGATCCACCCTTGCAGTTGTCTGTTTAATGCATTAGCCTAGATCTCTGAGGCTATTCAGCTGTCCTGTCATATAACACTTCACAAACATGCCAACAAATTATGTGGGGGAGCGCTTGGCAGTCAGATTGCATCGTGAGGGTCATCTAAAAGATGGATTGTGGGCTTCAAATTAGTTATACAAAATGGGACCGATTTCAGATGAAATGAGATGGATGTAAAATTGTCTAAAAGCATCTTCTGCAGGGCCGTTTGCAGCAGTTCCCGTTCCTGCCTTTCCCCGAATGACCACAAGGGGTCATCCTTCATGCACAGAGACAGAGCATCTGCTAGCTGCTATGGCATATTTGAATTATCTAAGACTTGAAGCAGAATTCACAGCATGCTCATTAAAAACAGACAGTGCTCTTCCACATAATGAATTTAAAAACTGGAACTGGAACAAGTGCCTCCTTCCTGGTTGATACATGTGGATTTTTTTTGTTTAAGCTTACCCTTAAGCGATGAAATTTAAAGCCAGTCAGCTCCTGCCATGTTGTCCATATGGCAACTCACAGGATCCTTATGATAATGATTATTATCTGGACTGCAAATGAAATCAAGTCTACCTGACATTATTTAATCTGATCTTTGAATGGATAAGAATGCATGACAGGACAGTGAAATGTTTCTCTGTTATAATGGGACAACCAACAGTATTTTTTTAATTATACTGGTTTTGCATGTTATATCTAACTTATTACATTCTATGATGCAAACTGTACCAATGAAAGGATTCAAGGAGGTGTGCTCGTCTAGTCATATCAGCAGTCGTCCATGACTTCAGATAAACTGGAAGGCCTGGGTGTTTAAAAAAAGACAGCAGTCACAGTTCAGTAATAAATAGCATAAATGCTTTGGCTGTCAAACTCCTTGCATTAGGTATGGATGGCTGCTTGATGGTGGCTAGAGTTAGAAAGCACACCTGACTCATTCACTCGCTCCAGCCCTCGTGCTCTGATGGCAGTGAAAGTGAGATGCATTTGGTGTGAAATAAGGACCCCGCTTGCCCGGTCCCCTTTCCTTTGTGTTGACCAAAAATGAAAATGCACTGAGCTTTATGATCATATTTATTCGAAGAGGAACTGAGAACTGATAGCTGCCGATAGAAAAGGGGAAGTAAAATGGGTTCCGCTTATGCAAACTAGCAGACATCTCTGTCTGATAGCTGTTTATCATGTAAAATGCATTCAGGCATTCAACGCCATGCAGTTCATACAGAACCGGTTGGGGAAATGCAGTGAATCTGCAGTAGTATGTCAAGCACTTCACTGCTTATTTACAGCGTTAAGAGAAAAACTGTTGGTAAAACGCTGAGACTAAGTACGGACTGAGATGTGAAGAAGGTCACAGACGCAGTAACGTCCTCTGATGACCGTCACTGTCTCCTCTTACAGTTGTGAGCCTTTCTCTCTGTCTCGCCCTGTTCAGTCACACACACTGGTGTCAGGTCTCATACAGTCACAGCTTGTTGCTAGCATCTGTTAAATCATATTTTTCCCCCTACGAGAGTCTATTACCCAACACTGGCAATGAGAAGGCTGAGGAATGTCTGAAAATATAAAGGATTAGGTCTATTTCTTATTAAAAACGTATGCAGCTAGTCAGAAACCATCTACACTGCCTTCTAAACAGGATATAGCCTAATGCTGCTGTAATACAGCAGATGTTGCTCATTTGCATAGACAGACAATACCATCTGAAATCCAAGAGTCAATTTTGGGCACCATATTATTATCAGTTCTTTTACAATTATTTTCAGTGTGTTAATGCTCACGTACAGTAAATGTGCCTCAACATTACCCTGGCACACAAAATGAGGTGCCATGTGTATTGAGGTGTGACGGTTTCAGTTCCAACCCAAGAAAACAATATAAACCCCAGACAGTATCTGTTTGTATAATAAGTCCCATGAGAGGAGAAAAGTGGTAAAAAGAGAAAGCTGTTGGTCATTTTCACTCATCATGAAGAAGCCACCTGCAGGGCTATAAACACATACTGTTATCAGAGTGTCATGTGACAGGCATAAGAGCGTTTTTTTTCAGAAGAGGCATTATAATGAAAGTGCACAGGATGTGGCTGTTTTCCTTCCTCACCATGAGGCTTATGTGCCGCATTTACTTGCAGCTGACAAAATTTTAAATTCTATTTCCCTTTTTATGTAATGCATTAATTTACATCCAAAATATTTTTTTTAAGTAGACTGAGGTTTAAATTGGATGGGGTCAGTGAATGGAGCATTACCATGTTGAGCATTTTTAAAGGTATTAAAACAGGGGAGGATCAGAGCAGGAAGACAGAACTTCAGTCACTCCGTGGCGCCTGTGGCACTGACAGTCACACTAAGCAGCAACACATCATAAAGAATGGGATTTCAACATCAGTGCTTAAAATATTCATGTCAGCGGAAAGAGTCTAAGAGCAAGGGCTGAAATGAAGCGAATTCGTGCTCAGATCTGAGGAAGAGGAACTCCTTCATGTTGGTCTCATCCCCTATGATACCAACACACACTAACATGACCCTGTTTCAGATGACTTTGCTACTTAACGTCATGTTACTCTAAGGGGATAGAACACCTATGGGGGGCTGAGACCTAGATTTAATTTCCCCTGGGTTTTGAGCGAAGGCTGTTTTCCATTCAAACTGTTGGTCTGATAGTATTGTTACAGCCAAACATGAATGTTATTTCAGAAAGTAGTTCTGAGAAATGAGGTAGTCGTGCTACTTGCTCTGCCTTCATGACATATTCTTCACCATGTCACCCTGACTATAGGCAAATGAGCTTTTTCCATTGCAAATAGGCCTTTCAAACAGCCTCTGATAAAACAGAGGGCTGTGCTTTGAATGCTGCTATCACTTGATGATTTATGGCTGCAGGATCTGTGTTAATGCTATGTACAGAATCTTTTCCGGGAATCTTTTTCAATGCTCCAGATGTAAATGCATGTACAGGCACATGTCACGTGCATTATGCTATACTGTAAGCGAGTGAGAGCCCCTCAGGCATAGTCAAATGCTGCAAGTTGAAAAACTTTCACTGCCCTGTCGGTATTTCAGTTCCAGTTTAGACTGACTGCAGACTGCAATGACGAACACACGGCCATAGAGAGGACAGTAGTGTAATCCCCCCTTTATTAAAAGGTACTCATGCTGACTAGGATGTTTGCTCATGGATTCAAAAGCAGGCTATCTTTATTCCTGTCTGCTTCAGTTCAATAATGGCATGAGATTGTGTAGGACAGCCCTGTTTTTGTCGTCCACTAGTTTATTATCAGTCAGCCCATGGAAGAGAGGGAGTGACTTATACACATCCTCATGTCAGGCAGAAGATGATGCAGAAATTATATTACTGGAAAAAGGGTTTAAATTGTTACCTGTGTAGGTGTTCAACTTGGTGATGTAGTGAGTAGGTTGAATGACAAAATCTTTAACATTTAATGGGCACAGCTACGAAATAACCACATCTCTATTTCTGGTGTCAATTAAAGTGAGGGTTTTTTGTACTGTATCCCCACTGCACCAAGCTTGATACCCCCTCTCACGTGGGTACATTGCCTTGGCCTTTATTTGGGACAGTGAAATATTTTTAACACATGCCAACATGCACAGGAGTGTGCCACAAAATGAGGACCCGTGGAAGAGATTTTGTGGCAACTGTGCCAATATTTCCCCTAATTCGCCCCAATCTGACAGTGGGAATAAACCATCCATGTCCAATTTCCTGAAGTTTTCCTAATACGGGTGTCAATTAGTGGAAGAGTGCTACTGTGGCCACAGCTTTACAGCTTGCAAACTGGGCTGCCGCAGGCAGCACAATGCATTAGCGCACGATGAGCTGTCAGAGAGGATTATTTCAGCCACGCCAGTCAGCGAAGGGGGTGGGCGCCGCTCTGCTGCACTAAACCGAGGAGAAAGAGGGGGCGGGAGACAGAGAACAGGAGAGAAACACACAGAGGAAAGAGAGGAAAAGAGAAGAAAGTGGCCATTACACAAGGTGGATTTTTCCAGAGCACTGATGTTGGAACACTCTTCTGAGCTGGCCCTGGTGCAGAGTTTGTACGTCAACAGCATGCGCTGTCCCCCCTCTGCGGCCGGGGTGTCTGTCAGGAATGAGGACCTGCCTATGAGGTACGTTGGGGTTGGCCCCTCATTGAAATCTGGGCTGGCTTTTGTGGAGCTGCCCGTATTTGTGATGCCTCTTTGTCTGAGCTGGATATTGTTATAGGATGTATTGTTTCCAGTTGAGGCATTCTCCCATGCTGTGAGTGTGGGTAGGGTAGTGTAGTGCTGGTGCCTCTCTATGCTTTTCTCTCCTAAGGAAAACAGAGACCATATCTTTGAATCTAATAAATTTCCCCAGTAAAAATTTCTCTGATCTCTACTAGATAAATATGATTTCATCGGGGGGTAGTGCTCTGTCTTTGAATAGCACACAGTTATCATATCGAGTTTAGATACATAAACAATACTGAATAGCATTCTCATATAATTAAAACTAAAAATATCTATCTCCTCTTTCCAAAGTTCCACAGGGACTCTGGCACTTGCACGGACTATAAATTAGGAGTGTGAGATGTGAATGTGTCAGTGATGCAGGTCTCAAATCACTGACAAAAAGACAACTGGATTGAGGTTAGAAGCCCACTGAAACTAACCCAGGCCTAACTGCACTGTCTCAGTCAGCATCAACGCAAGATATGAATTATCTTTTCAAGAAGACAAGAACGAACATTTACACCATCACAGATCCCATCACCATTTGCATGTCACTAGTACCAGACTGTGATAAGATGGTGTTACCGTTTGTGCTTAGTTATCTTGACGCTGTAGATTTTTTTTTCTCTACAACACAGGATAAGCTGAAGTCCCCCCTCTCCATTTTGAGAGCGCTTTAGTTGGTCGCCATTCTGCAAATGCTTTCATGAAAGGCAGAGTGGAGAAAAAGTATGCCTACAAGTTCATGTCGACATATACAAACAGAAATGACGTAGCCCATTTGGGTTGCAGCTGACCTATTTTTACATGACCTGTTCTACAGTTGGCTAGGAATGGATGCAAATCAAATGCTGGATGAACTGATGTGTGGGATTTAAGTTCCACTGCATGAGGAAAAACCTTTGATGTAAACAACAAAAGCATGGTACGTGTGGTGGATTATGATAGGATTACAATAGTAATAATCTGAGATTAAGAATGGGAGGCTTGCAGTGGAAGGTGCCAGGAACTAGGCCTAGACCCGCAATCCACTCCACAAACATCTTTTAGAAAATCCATGCAGATGCACACTAAACAATAAAAATAAATTGGTATGATGGCATTATCTTCTTTAGAGAAAGCATATTGTGGACATACCTGCTTAAACAAGGGGCTAAACAGGATCCCTTTTACAAGAATTCAGCTCCTCTTCTAACAGATCTATTCAATAAGATCCCCTGAGATCTAATTGAGTCAAAGGAGAGATGTGGATGCTGCAGATGGGATGACATTATTGTATTTTTCCTCCGTTTTAATGAAACCTGATTCTCCGGAGAGGTTTAGACTACCTTTTTATAGCAGCCCCTCAAGACTAATGGTAATGCATGTTACATATTGTGCTTGTCTACATGTATGGCAAAATAGGTCGCGTATCACATTATGCATACAAACCTCTTTTAGACTCTGTTTAGTATAGCATACCATGCACTGGTGCCAGGTTGCCTTGATATTGCTATGGATACAAGGATTAAGTCGGATTTCATAAATGGGATATTTCTTAACACTGGCTATGAATAATATTTTTAGGTTGTGCAGCTGCTGAAGCAGTAATGAGCGGTTTGATAATTAGGCTTGCCCCCCTGCTTCTCTCCTATGGCATAGCACTTGACAATGCCCCCCACCCCACCACCTTTCCCCTCAGTGTAGTAGAGGCCTCACCCTGCAAGTCCAGCTCAACAAAAGAAGATAGGCTCCCCCTCCCCCAGGGACACAGCAGCCAAACACAAAAGGGAACATGACCTATGACCCTAGGGGAAAGCAGAACTCAATAGGCCAAGAAAAACTGCATTTTAACCATCTTGCTTTGGGCTGTAACATATTTATTGACATATCTCCTGAGTCTAACCATCAGGTTTATATGCTCTATCCCAAAATAGATACATGCCTAATTTACAGGCCTGGGACATGCAAATGTGATAATAGGAGAAAAAAATATGATGATGATAATAGCTGCTAAATTAGACTTTATAGAAGTCGGTCTGACCATGTTCATTAGATCCTTGACTCATACACGAACTACTTTACCATCTCAAGAGCACGTGGTAGGATCAGGTACCTCAAATGTCGTAAAGTTAATATATGTTATTTTCTGAGAGGGCAATAAAAACCCTATAATACGTTTGACTAGCTACAGGAATATTACAGGATGTTACATTGATACCAAAGGTAACAAAACGACACTATAAACTCAATGTTGAGTACCACGGACACTCCATATGTCCCTATAGGGTGTGATTTGGAGCTAACCCGTGCAGCAGTTAAGCATGGTTTTCATACTTTTGTTGAGAAGCCACGCCTCTGCTTTGCTGCAGCTCAGTGTGCAGTGTGACAGCAGCAGCTTGGCTGAATTTATTTCAGTTGGGGGACGGTAGCTACAGAAAATTAGATGGAGGAAGAAGAATAAGGCGAATACCGGTTTGCTCTCCAGTCTCATGCCGTTTTGAAGACGCCCCCCACCCTGCACCTGTTCTGCTCCGTCTCCTCGCCGTCTCGCAGGAGTTGAACCTCTTGCGAGTGGACGTCGCTTCTTCATTGTCTGATAGGCGTTGTTGTTTTGAACATGACTTCGGCGTACAACCTGGATTTTCACCCTCTGACTGAAAGCCGGTTAATGAGTTCGAGCGATACAATGTAAGTAACCTAACTATCGATTTGCCTTGAGCCCCTCCGCCCAAATGTTAGCGTGGTTTGTAAGAATGGCAAACAACACACTGTGGGAGTTAGCTAACGTTAGCTTAACTAGGAACTCAGATGCTAACGTTGCTAGTAACGCTAGTTTAACACGAATAATATCGCACACAGTACGCCCACTTTAAGTTAAACCAGTTGACCTAACTTAACTTATAATAAAGATATTGCAGCCTCAAATAATCTACCCAGTCCTTAAGCGCCAACCTTAGCCTCGACAGATTAGCTGTCTTTTGGGCGTTATAACTTGTTTATTACTGACATAACAGAAGAAAACGCCGTTGACTAGCGAGTGTGAGTGTCGGCTATTAAGCGCGCTAGAATAGTCAAGTGACATGTGCTTCCGGAGATCACACGTTTCGGTATCAAACTAAAAAAACAGCTTTGGTAACCATACAACGACAGTAGTCTCGACGGTCTCTTTAATTTCAATATACAAACACGACACTCGTCTTCTTGATATTGTCCTTAAGTTGAGCTGAACAACTTCATCGACGTGTTCTGGATCGAAGGGGTAGGTGGTAGAATGGGCTTCATAGTCAATATGCTACGCTTCAAAGAGAAGTATATTAATGCTGGATTGCTTGCTTGTATGGTCGCTTAAGTTAGCCTTTGCTGATACAGTTCAGGGTCGTGCTTATACCGGTGTGCATTCTTATCATTGCTCATAGATTTCTTTCATTATAGCAGGAAAACCTAACGTTAAACAAGGCAAGTGGACCTCCTTTGTAAGCAGCACACGAGCTTAGCTTGGCTTGCCTGGCGCACTCCCAGTCCCTCCCTGTCTGTTAGCAATCTAGCTAGCTAACGTCGTTAGCCACAGTTTATGGATTGCCGTGGGTGCTCCATGTTGAATTTAGAGTGCTTGCTTAACGACAGAAAACACGTGGTTGCCACATTATTGAACCATTAATGGGAGTCTTGTGACAGACCCTGTAAAAAAAGAAGAAAAACAGCCAGCAGACACAACGGAGCGTTTTAAAACTCTGCTCTCTAGGCATGGCTAATTTCAGTTTAACACGAGCTGTGCAAAACCTCAACTTGCTTTCACAATGCTGTGAAAGTCCGTATGTTTACAGTTTCAGGAATACTATCGATTTTACGGCGCAGTGGGCTTGGTCCCCTGATTTCATGTCCTTACACTTTTAGCAAAGTGAAGTATTTAACACTCGTTTCCCCCGTAACATTATTTTAATTTTGTGATTTTGAAAGTGCCTTTATTTCAATCCTTTATCAGTTTTTGTCTGCCATGTCACATGCTGGTTGCTGTGAATTGGCCCAGACTGCACGTTAATTTATTGTCCAGGGAATTACATTTTGATCTGTTCCTTCACCCTTTAACCAGATCTGTGATGAAAACCTCAAATAAGAGTGCTTGTAGAATTAATTTGATTTGAAGATATTTCTGACATTTGTTTGTATGTGCTTGAAAAGCTAGGTGTGGACCCGTATGTCTTAACACACTGGTGAGGGATGTCTTATCTGTTGGCTTTGGAGACAGTAAGGTGGTGATTAGATCTACTACACCCGGCTGTATTTGATTGATTAGTCCTCTGATTGGTGACACTGAGAGTGACTATCTAGGCTTAAGCGTGATCCTTTGGCAGCGGACTCCAGCATAGTGCTATGTCAGTGAGCTAAGCGGCATGGTGATCCCTTTGTTGTGGACGGAGAGCTGTTGATCTGTGCGAAGTGTAGGCTCTTGGCACCATGTCCAGGGGCTGCTTGGACCAGCTGTTCTGCTCTCCCGCCCTCACTGTGATGGTGGTGGTGGGAGAGCGCCATACAGACAGATGTTGAAGGCCGGGAGCAGGAGGGCTCTGATCTGGTCTGTCACCTGTTCCTCAGCTCCTGCTGCTGGTGTGGTGCACCAGCGACCCTGTGTCTAATTAGAATTAGAAGCCCGCCTGGCCTGCAACAACATGCACAGCCTTGAGCGTTCACAATCACGTCCCCTGTCTGTAACGTGGGGTGGTGTGGTCGAAGGTTGAGCAAATTCTCTTGCAAGTTTCACAAACGGACTGCATTGTGGGACAGGGTTACATAAGATCCCATGTACTCACTGTGTGCATGAAATTCATTCAATTCAATACTGAACTCATGGAGTCAATACTGTGTCATTAACAGTCTGCACTACAGTCCTATTGAAACAGCGCACTAACAAGCTGTGGTATGTTTAAGCTGTAATGATTTTATGGAAAATGGGGAACACTGAGCATAAAGCTAATTACCTGTTTAGGCCAGCCTGTTCATGACCTAGAAGTCAACAGTCGATGTCGGCAGTCCACGAGAAGTGGAGTCAGCTGTGCGGTCGAAAACGCTTTTCTCGGGCAGGGTAGCAGCAGTGGATTGGGGGGAGGAGGTGTGTCAGCTGGGTAACCTTTCTCTTTTGGATAGATGCCCAAGTGCTACAGAAAGCCTTTGGTCAATGACAGTTAGGACTTCATGATAGCCTACTGACAAATAATCATATTGTGATTATTTTGCTGAATATTACCAAAACCAAATATATGGACGCAGATTTTCTACAAACACTTCTCATAAAACCTGAGGTGTGGTTGCCTAATATATCTAATTGAATACAATAAAAGTGTTTTTTTAATGCAAATATAAGTCAGAAATTGGGTTCAGTCCCAGAACACCATGCATTTGAATCAATTTTGAGCTCTCATCAGTCTAACATAATTTCAGTGTCGTGGGCTTTAGAAATAGATTTTTTTTAAATATGTGCAGCTCTGAATACCGTTATGAGACTCTGGATGGTTGCCATTTGTAAGCGTAGACTAACAAGCAAAAATAACATGCTCAGTAAGGTGTGTCTCGTATTCATTAAAGATGTCATGTAGCCTATTTCAGGTTAGGATAATGGATGACTTAGTAAGTCAGTACAGTAAACCCACTCTGTCAAAGTAAGCAAGTTTAATTGCTGCTTTTAGTGTGCTGTTTGTCTCTTCATTCGAGATGCTTTTTTGTGGCTGCCACCTCTGCTAGTGCGCCCCGCCTGAAGATTTGCATTCATGCACCATCTGAGAGAGGTGTGACCACAGTTTATTTGGTTGGAAACTTATGCTTGATATTTGACTCTTCATTCACATGAGCTTTACCTTGCAACATCATCCATACCCGCCAGAGACGCTTGGTGTGATTATGGAGCTAATGGGGCGGGCCTTGTCATCAGATGCTGGCCGTCTGTTAACATGGGGCCCATTCAGAGGCTGATTGAACATGTCTGTCTTCATCAGGGGAAATGCAACAATGAAATCAGGCCATATTGAGCTGAATTAGAGTTAATGCAGAGAGGAAAATGTCTTAATACCTCCTCATCAGAGCCCCAATGTGCTGATTAGGGGCCACCATTTGGTATGGAAATCAAATAACACACAGTTCTATTTCTCCTTTCCTGTTTGAAGTGGCATCCATCTTTTGCCGTCATTGTTTTTTTCTGTTTTTTTTTTTTTTTTCAAACCTGGTCACATGAATCAGAGTGACTCTTGAGTTGATGTAATGTTCATGTAATGAATTTTGCTAAAGGGTCTTACTGCAAACAGTGTGTGAGACCTGCTCCCAAGTGCTGAGGCCAATTTGTGGGCTATGTCACAGTTATTTTTATTCATAGTTTGGGATGGCTTGTGCAGCCTGTCAGCAAATATGCTGTTTTTTTGTGTTGCCTATTAGGTAGTGGAAAAAAATAGATGTAGCTAGTAGGAGAGCCTTTATGTCCTACTTGACAGCTGTCAAAGATATTACCAAGGCATTAGAGGCATTCTGACTTTCTATATCCCGTTGAAGCAGCTTATAAGGCCATTGGATTCCTGAAAAAAGTGTCATGATTTTGTTCAGGGTATTACCAGTAAACAGCTGTTTGACTTGACTGATCTTCCTCTTTTTCTCAGAAGCATTATGTGTGTCCATGTGAACTTTGGCTCTTTTTTTTTTTTTTTTTTTTTTTTTTATCTCCAGTGCACCATGACAGCGGCATGCTGCTGACCAAAGCAACCCTGAGGCAAGGGAACAAGTTTTAGTCTATTACTCAAACAGGAAGAGCCTCAGCATTATGTGTAATGTTGCCCCAACAGGTCTTGCTAAGATCAATATTCTAATTACAACATCATCATGATGGAGTAATTGAATGACACTCTAGGTAATTATGGTGTTAGGATACATTAATGGCAGGCATCTTAATAATGAAAGTCAGCACCAAAGAGAGGAATAAGAGATAAGAACAAGAGAGGTGGTGACAAAATTCGTGTCAGGTCATCATGCTGTATGTCATGTTGCTTTTGACTTCCGGTGGTTTTAAGATCAGTAATGTCAACACCCACATACCACAGCGCTGAGTTTTCAAAATCATATGCCGCACTTGCTAAATTGGATTGCTTTCTATAATGGGATCAGCAAAGGTGTTACTGGCATACTTGTACGGTCAGAGCTCACCAACAGGGTAGACACATGGTCCAGATAAATCACTTGTTTTATGGGCGGTGCAACAGCAAGTATGCAACGATCAGGGCTCCGAGCAACTCGTCAGCTGCTGCAGGGTGTCTTGGAGTGCGACGACCTGCCACATTGTGGGGCTGTTTCTGGAAGCTCACCAAAAGACTTCCTTACTAATGTCCGGGAACGTACTGCAGGGTGGTGCAGGCCTCTGACCAGAGGGCCCAGGTTCAAGCCTTTGTGTTGCCCAAGAATCAGTCCTGCTGAAGTGTCCTTGAGCAAGATGGGCAGTCCCTTCCAGGTCCGTGACCTGTGCTCTGATCTGCCTTAAAGAGGCGGACAAGCAAAAGCCCCCTGTGGAGATCAATCAAGTATCATACACACTGGATATTTGTGGGGCACAGTTTACTTGCTAGTAATGCTACCAGCCTCTGTATGCAACATAAAGTTATTAATTCCTTCTGTTTTAGCGACAGCATTGCTAATGCTTTGCAAGGCTAACAAAAATACAAAATGGATGTTAAGACATGGTTTTACCAGTGATCTCAAAATACATCATTTGAATGAAGATGTGGGTGAGCGGTGGATGAACCCCACTATCTGTTATTTTTTAATTTTCCTGCATAGCCCCACCCCTCCATGTCCAAGCTGTGCTTCCAGTAGCTGTTTCATAGATGTGCGGTTGGGATTGAGGGCAATTTGGACCAGGTCCAAGGTCTTAATCCAGGATTGGTTCTACTGTGTGCTTTACAAATAACGCTTATTTGGATATTTATATCATTATATCAACAATTGTGCTATAATTGCAATTGATTTTCCAGCTGTGTGTACCACCAAGGCCAAATGAATGCAACATTTCCAGTTTTTCAAACCTGTTTTACAGTTTCAAGCGAGTTTTGCAATGTGGTTGTATCAGAGGGCGCTCAGCAAAATGGCGTCAGAGCACCATTGGCAAAACTGGATAAATGGTGTCACACACCACTGTGCCGTGGCCCTAGTAGACGTAGCCTTCAATGTGTTCCAAAGCATCTCTCTGACTTGGCCCATTGTGCTGCAGAGGGAACGGTGAATAGTGTTCTCCAGCATGGGGGAACAATATGTGATTGTTCCCCCTGCTGTGGTGAAGAAGCTGTAGGTTACTCCCTGTACCATCGCCAAAACACCCAAGGAAGAGATGGATCACGAAATCCCTGTCTGCTAACCAGTGATTCTTAGACGTTTAGAGCTCTGCGGTGCTGTTTTCGTGTAGCGGTCGGGGCTGGTGGAGGGGGGGCAGTTGCCCCTTGTGTTTGTGGAGCAACGCTTTTGTTTGGCTAGTCCTGTTTTTCCCCCCTTTATTTCACTCATCATTTGGATTTATTGACAGCCAGCACTGGGCAAGTAGTATTGGTAAAACAAAACAAAGGAAAAACAGTTTATAAAGAGGTGCGGGGTCGAATCTCTGAAGAACGGAGGTTGAAGTGTGATTTGTCAGTATGTCGTTTAAGTCCTTCAGGGAGTTTGGCGTTTCGGCAGAACGCCTGGGCTCTTTTTGTAAGAGATGGATGGCGCGTGTCCAAAGGTCTGTATGCAAAACTCTCATTACTTTATTTAGCTCATCTCTCTGTCAGTCTCTCTTTTTCTGTGTACAGTATCGTTAAAAGTGACTGCGGGCTGTGTGTTATGCCAGACCAATATTTTAACTTCTGTCCCATGAGTCTCATCTTATATGTGTTCTTCCTGTGATCCTCAGCCCGAGTGCAGTCTGGTAGCGCTGTGTGTACCGGGCATGATGCCTTATGCTCAACATGATTTCTCTGTGTCCGGACAACTGGTGGATGGCTGCAGCTCCGGCCTTATGCCTAGTTTCTTGTTTGTTTATCCCTGTTGGGGGATCTTTGTGTGCTTGTATTTGTTTGTGAGCGAGACAAAGGTGTTGTAGTTGCAGGTACAGTGGTGGTTGCTGTCTGTCCCCAGGCCTTGCCTCAGAGGAAAATGGCATTATTGAGTATTTGACTCATCTCTGCTATCTGCTACTCCAGACACACCTAGTTGTTGTGCAGTATGTTGTTAAAACTCAGCAAATCAATGTTGTTCTACCATCCAGTACTCAGAGGACCGCAATTGGTTTAAAACTGCTCAAATTGGCATCCCTGCCAACAAAAATATGAATTTAGCTATATGCTTTTTCATAGGTAAATAACTTGTATTGCAGTGACTTATAGCAATACAAGAATAGCAAGTTTCAACAACGTATTTGAAAATATGCAGCTGAAACAATGCAGTATTAGAACTAATAGCTGTTGTACAGTGTGTCAAATGATGGCTGTCAGGTGAATCTCTGTTAGCAAGCTGGTTTTATTGCTCCTGACCTGGAAGGTAAATTATGTTTTTAACGTCTGAATTATTGGGACCTATGCTCAAAAATCTAATAGCATAGCTATGCACGTGACAGTGGTCAATAGGTCATGTAAAATGAATGTGGTGAAGAGGCTTAGGCAAAAACTCAACAACTCTGGTATTTTTCTTTTAATAACCCCGATATTACTGATCTCTCCACTGCCATCAGGCTAAGTAGTCCTAAGCCACTCGAGAGAAGGCCTGGGTTTGTTTGTTGAACGTTTTCATTTAGATAGGCAAACTCAATACACTTGGCTTCCTTTTATTGTCTTTCCCATTTAACATGGATGTGGAAGCCCACTTTAAGTGCCTTTGCGCTGTCAGATTTTGATTTTCACACATTTTTTAGCTCATGAGGGTAAGCTGTTGGCTTTGTATTTATGCTTTAGCCGCAAAGATGTATACATACTAAACTATACGCAGGTTCTAAAAATTCTTGGCAGGCATTGGGACTTTGAACATAACTTTTCATTCCAGTCCAAATATTAATCTCAGCTGCATTATTGATGCATTTTGTTCTGTCTCCAGTGGATTGATGCAGCGATGAACACAAAATCTGTCTTGTATTTGTTTAAAATGACTGAAATGAGAATACTACAGATGCCTTTTTTTTCTCTTTCCCCCGTAGCAACGGCAACAGCAGCAAGATGAACGGGTCGCTGGAGCACTTGGACCAGCCGGACCCAGACTCCATTAAGATGTTTGTTGGCCAGATCCCACGCTCCTGGTCAGAAACAGAGCTGAAGGAGCTTTTTGAGCCCTTTGGAGCCGTGCACCAGATCAACATCCTCCGTGACCGCACCCAGAATCCCCCTCAGAGCAAAGGTACTGTCAGGACGCATAATTATTCATTTATTTATTTATTTCAAAGCCACAGTGACAGTGAAAATTTGCAAGGTACTTTAAGTTTTTTTTACAAGCAAACTAGATTTTTAGCATAGATTAAGACGTCGAGGTGATGGTTTGATTGCCTGTCAAAGTGCTTGTGTAGAATGGAGGAAAAATGTACACGTGCCTTGGCTGGTGACTGGTGTTAATTTCCTACTTGACCTACAGGAATAGGTGCGGTCATGCACAATACATGAATTTCTGCTACCACCACCATCATACGTTGTCACGTTTCAACACAGTGCCCTTAGGCAATGCTCAGCACCGCTTGTGTGCACATGTAATACAGCTGTGTTTGTGCTTACTGATGAAGAGATGATTCAATCATCTGTTGCGTTTCAGGGTTAAAAAATAACACGCTTTTTCATAACCCTGCATTATGGAAATGTTCTTTTTACTTTGCTGTGCTGGTTTAAAAGCAGTGTTGGATAAAGGAGAGCGTAGGGAAGAGTGTTACTCGTCTGCAATTTTCCATTAAGACATCCATCGATGCACTCACCTTAGAAAAGAGTGCTCGAGTTGAGCGATTCAGTTTAGGTTGCAATTAGAGGAGACAGTGAAGTGGAAGCCCGCCGTCTGCAAAGAGCTGCAGAGTGCCACTGGAAGTGCCCAGTCTCCCGGAACTAACTGCAGGTGAATAGAGTAAAAGACAGCTTCCTTAATGTAAATATCCTGAGTTTATGACGTCTCCCAAATTTCAATTCCCTCCCCACTTGGGTGACTTGCTACGCTCTAACGCACTAATACATTCTTGGGTTTTAATGTGGGACCCCCTTTGATGTTGGGACTTAACGTCTGTACAGGGACTATCTGCCTCTGCCAGCGGTTTGATGGTTGTCACTGAGATTTGGCCAGGTAGGAGACGCGTGTTGTCGCCTCTTGAGCTGCGACAGTCCAGCCTCGCACCGTTCCAAGAAATAGCCCGGCATTGGAATTCACATGGTCAGTCTTAAACGTAAACTCGCGCAAATCCAACATCACCGCCATATAATCCCGTGTGTGTATTTTCAAAAGCAGACTAGTTGAATTCTCCGGAGGGGGGGTGCTGATTATTCCGTACGTATACAGCCCAAGTTGTGCGGTTCATTGAGAGGCTGAATAGTTCAAAGCCCCCCTTTTTTAGCAGAAAGCCCTCCCCTGTTCCTAGGCGGAGTGTCAGCTGTGATGGCCCATTGACATGTTAATGCCATGTTAATGTATTCTAATAGATAATCTGGCTTGATCACAGCGGCCTTTTGGCTCGCCTAGCCTGTGTGAGGTGAATTCATTTGAGCAGCAACCCCCACCCCTCCCTAAAATAATTTCCACTGCCCTCCTTCTTCTCCCTCCTGCCCCCCTCGTGCCTTGCGAGGGAGCAGTAGTCATATCCCTGCTGGGTGAACTGGGGGCAGTTTTATCAAAGAAGGGCTGCCTGACGCCCTCTGGCCTATACTTTGTTTACACACCAGATAATACACCCTTGACACCCCCTCTTATGCCATAAATCTTGCTTTTGTTTGATTCATTCATCGGAATCACTGTAATCCCACTTCCATTTTTGGTTGTTTGTTTTGCCACAAATGTATTGTGGAGCCATCAGATTTGCGGGATTTTTTTAGGTCACATTTACTGCAGGTTATGAAAAAATCATCTGATAACTATCACGCCTCTCTCGGATGGTTTATTTAGCTCCAGTAAAGCGGAGGCGGGCTAAGTAGCAGAGAAAGAGAGCTCAGCTGGTTCTGAGAGAAGAGAGCAGCTCGATGCATATTAGAGTTCACCAGCTCTCCCTGCGGCCTGGGAGCTCCAGTAACAGCATAATACACACTATGTAGGTCAGAGACGCTGCAGTGCTCCACTTCCCCAGCCCAGTGAAACTGACAGGCTGGAACGCCACTGGCGGTCTGCTGGGACGGAAGGATGAGAGGCTTTTTTTTTTTCCTCCTCTCCCTGCTCTTCTTTTCTCCATCCCCTCCCCCAACGCCTCCCTCCTCCCCCGACTCCTCTTCCTTGCTCTCCCTCCCTCGCTCTCCCTTGTCTCTTTTGTGCCATTTCCATTCCTCATGTTTGTGTATTTCTATGTGATTGTATTCTTATGTAATGCAGCACCACCCACTTGACGTATGGGTTTCGTGTCCTGGCTTGCCTGCACTGCGTTGACCCGTCCACCACACATCAGTTCCTGCTGACAGCTTTCTTACCCCGTGGGCTTCTCCACAGCCATGTCACACCACAGCCTTCAACCATCTTGTTATCTCCCATACTCTCCCTGCAAGCTCCTGCATGTGCTGTGTGCTGTGTGTAACTGTCAGCACTAAGAATATCTTGTCACATGTTAGGAGCATGTGACACACGTAGAAAACGCTTTTATCTATTTAGACTCTTCCCTGTTGTCGAGCAGCTGGTGTTTAACGCCTTTTGTTCTTACTGTGATATGCAGTGTTATTAATGCTGGTTTATTTTTTGTCTTTCTCCCCCTCCCATTGTTTGTCCCTGTTTCTCTCTCACTCTCTCTGCAGGATGCTGTTTTGTAACTTTTTATACAAGAAAAGCCGCACTAGAGGCCCAGAATGCACTGCACAACATAAAGACCTTAAGTGGGGTGAGTAAGCACTGTATGGGCTGCTTTAGCTGCTTGAGCCCTTTTCACATCCGTGGTGCAGGCTGTGAGCTGTGTGCTGGACGATAATGAGCTCTCAGCTCGCCGAACGCCTGTCTGGCCAGAGAACGCAGCGGAGCTTGCCATGCACAAACACCACACAGAGGACTGATCTCAACCTCACCTCACTGAATTGATGAGCTCGCAGACCCAACGCGTACACAGAAGGGTCAGGTAAAGTGTGCTTGTCCAGGGGGCAGGCTATTCACTGAAGTGCAGGACCCCAACGCCACAAAGTGGAACAAATTATTAATGCTTGCCCTCATGAATCATTGATGCAGATCTACATTCTTATTTCCCACAGTTGAAAATAATAAAAAAAAAAAAAGCAGGAGAGATGAAGTCTCATAACAACGAAGCCTGGTGAGAGAGTGTGTGGTCTCTTAATTCCTCACCTGATTTATCTAGAGAGATTAAAGCCCAGTCATCTGGAACAAGTGCAATTGCTCGTTAAACCTCTACAAATCTGCCCTGCCTATAGCCCGTTCGAAAATCACTCTCCTTCCAATCAATTAAATCAATACAAAACAACTCCAGCCTTCAATTAAATCAATAGCCTAGTTTATTGGAAAGGAGCCATTGTTACAGAGGTTACTGGTAAATATTGAAGCGGGATGATAAATGCGAGTCGCAGGCCTACTTCTCGCTGGAGGACCATCAATCAGCGAGACATTTCAAATTAAGTGTGGTCTGACAGCTCAGCTCCCAAACCCCAGTTCCCAGTCATGCTGTTACTGGCATTGACTGCAGTTGAGCGAGTTTGGTTTGCGTGACAGTGGAAAAGCTTGTCCCTGTTCTGCCTCTCTCCCGTCTGTGCCTCTCTCTCCTTGGTCAGTGACGCTAGCCAGTACCCATACAGAGCAGGCCATCTGTCTGTTTCTCTTTAGTGCTTCTCAAAAAAAACCCAACACATTTTTTAACTACAGCTCACCCAACCGCTTCATGCATAGATTTATTCTCTCTTCTTTGATGTTGCGTGGCAGGTAAACATGCTAAAAATGTACATGCCTTGCTTCCTGTAACGTGCCTCGCACAAAACACCTGCCAAATGACGTGTTATGTCAGATCCAAAGGTAGGTGTGCTGCATCCACATATAATCAACACATTCTGAAAGTGCCTGGGGACATAATATTCAGCTTAAATCAAATGTGCCACGCCTTGTTCTGTGATGGGTGATGGGATAAGTGTATTATCGAACACTCTCATTAAAGCACACTGTATATTTAAAAGCAATACGGAAGTGGCTTGCATGTCAACGATTTCTGCAAAATGGATCCTGTGAAGATGAGGGATGTTGACAGGAGGAATCGATAAGTTCAATCACAAGTCCACACCACAGAAAGAGGTGAAATTGGATACTGTGAGAATTTGATCCCCGTCATAAATTCGTAGACACTTCTTCCTCCCGATACTGGCTTCAGTGAGGGATGATGGTCTGAGAGGCGGAGAAAAAGACAAGAGGCAGAGAGTGAGAGAGGCATACTTGAAGATATGAGGCCCTCATGATGAGAGAGAAAGAAGCCAAGCACCTGTTTTGTCGATGGTGGCATCTGGGGATAGCCAGATATCGACATGTGCAGTGTTAACCATTCCACCGCCCTGTTTTTCAGATGCATCATCCTATCCAGATGAAACCTGCCGACAGTGAGAAAACAAATGGTGAGTGGATGCGGTGCAACACCACAGTGTGTGTCGAAGGATACACATATGATATCTCACATGGACGATGCTCAGGGGTTTTGCTAAGATGAATTAGGGGAAGGGGGGGATTTGAAGGGGAAAATCTGGATTGTGTCAATACTTAATGCCAAGATGAAGACCCGAGCACGACTTAGTTCAGGGAATGTGCAGCAAATACACAATTCCTATATGGTGTCAGGGGTTAGGAGGATTAAGGGCTTTAAAAGGCACCAAGGGGAGCGGAGTTGAGCAGGTAGAGAGGATGTGGCAGAGAGCGTAAATAGACGATAGAGCAGTCATGTGTCTAGAGAGGTAGAGACTGAGGGAAACAAATGAAGCTGCAAGTTGGAGAGATTTGTAGAACAGGCTGGCACCTTGAGCAAGAGCCAGAAAATGTACCAGCATGACAGGGGAAGAGATTGAACAAGAAAAAATAAAGAGAGGGGGGGGGCTTGAAGATTCAGTGCCTGATGCAGTCACCACTTTCATAGCTCTATAATTGTTTGGCTTTCACTTAATTCCCGTTCTATTTTCATCCTGCTTTTCCAGCGGTGGAAGACAGAAAGCTCTTCATCGGAATGGTTTCAAAGAAATACGGGGAGAACGAGGTCAGAATGATGTTCTCGTCCTTTGGGCAGATCGAGGAGTGTCGAATTCTCCGGGGACCAGATGGCCTTAGCAGAGGTGGGTGTGCTCTCGGCATAGCCGCAGTATTCCCAGCCTCACAATCACCACCTTCGGCGTAGCCCAATACACATTCTCATCAAGTATTTA